>JBBPLG010000162.1:0-38712 GCA_038089695.1 Xanthoconium separans | reverse complement strand
CAGAACATACAGAGTTTATTGTCAAAGTGTCGCTTACGCTCTTCAGCAGTAAGCTTGTCGTCTTTGCCTAATTTTGACGAGATATCGGGCTTCGGAGTTGTCATGACAGCGGCCTTTCCTTTTGACTCCTTAGAATCATGGGTGGGCTTGCTGCTGGAGTTTGATGCGGAGTTGTTGGTTGAACCGGAGTTCGACCCCTTGTTGTTATTGTTGTTACTGGCACTTGATCCAGAGGTTCTGGTGGCTCTGGAGATTTCCTCCTTGCATTCCCAGTACCTATGGTCGATCTGCTGCGCCAGCGACCTGAGGTCTTGAATGTTGTCAGGCTTCCCTTGACGGGTGAGCTTGTCTTTGATTCGGTCTGGAAGTCCATTGTAGAAACTCCGACAGAGTGCACCAGGGCCCCATTCTTGGACTTGGCTCGCGAGGCGATTCCACTCAACGATGTACTTGGAGATACGCTGGGTATCCTTCATACGGAGGTGTTCGAGTTGGGTTTCGGCCTCTGCGACGGGGTCGTGCGGACCGAAGTTGATTTGTAGTTCGTAGATGAATGATTCCCAGTCATCCATCCAGAGGGGGCGCCGAAAGCACGGTGTATCTCCAAGCAAGTCTGGCTCGAAGTAATCTAGGGCCATCCCTTTCAAGTACGATTGGGCGAATGTGACCTTGTTTCGGTCCCGTTGATAGGACTTGGGGTTGGCTTGGAAGTTCAGCTCACACTGCACGATGAAGGGGTGGAGTTTCTTCGGGTCCGACCCATCAAAGGTGTCGGGCTCTCGGACCTTGGTCTTTGAGTCACCAGAGGACTTATGACAAAGTGCTTGACGGGTCATATCACAAATGGCTTCTGCAAGCTGATTGAAGGGTTTGAAACCGAGAGGTATGTTATTCGGGGCTTCTTCATCATCGAGGTCTTGCCCAAACAGACGCGGGGTACTTGGGGGAGAGTCGGAGTTGTCTGATGGTGGGTTGTTATCACCGCCATCGTCACCTCCATCACCACCACCTCCTCCTCCATCTCCGCTCCTGATGAGCGGAGTATCGGCATGTCAGTCTGTGTCGGGGAGGACTTCAAAATGCGGGCCGTCTGGAGATTCTTGGGGAAGGGGGGTTAAAGGAGATAGCAGGCGCCATCGTGAAGAAATAGAGGGCATGGGGCGGCAAGTGAGACTAACGAAATCTCCAGGTATGGCCTGAGAGCTGCCAAAGGCAGTCTGGAGTACACTGGAGCAAGAGGCGCGGGTGCGGGTAGTCATGGAGGAACTCTCAGCAAGAGTAGTTCGAATATACTGTTAAGTTGGTAATTTGGGGTTACCGATCAACTCTGATGAAACTCCGGAGCGCCAGAGTTTCATAGTGAACCTTTGGTGAAGACGATTCGGTTGGAATGTCACGCCCTTACTGGGAGTTCTTAATAGGTTCGGGGTTATGGAGTTCGGGGATTGGGGATCGGGGATGTAGAGTCGAGGGGAGGGACTTCACATTGCAAGCAACGAAGTCAAGTAGCGAGGTCAGAGGAGAGTCAGAGACTCAAGCGGAGTTGTTGAGTGAACTAAATTGATATTCAAACTGAAGTCCGAAGGTACAGAGTATGGAGGTCTAAATACTCAGGGAACTGAATAGAATACGTTCGGGGTTATGACAAAGGATCTTAGTAAGTACGCGAAGTCAAGAATGTACGGTAATCGAAAAGCCAGAGCTGTGCTCGGGGTTGCACTTTGTCGGGGCAGTGCAATGACAGGTGGGACACAGGTTAGTTACGAGAACAAAATGTATACTAGTACGAAAGAAGAGGAGCGAAGTAAAGAGGAGTTTGTACTTGAAGGTAAACTCCAAGTGGAGTAGTGAAAGTCTGAAGTGACTGAGATGGGGTTTGGTGCGGGGCAATGGAGTTTGAGGCTTCAGGGTTCGGGGTTGGACTTAGAGGTTTTTCTGGGATATGACAGCTGGGGAATGATAGATTGCGTCCTTTAGCTGTTTTCTGAGGCTCCTCCCATTGGAAGGGAACCCCCTTTTTGGTTAGATCCACCAGTGGATGTGTGATGGAAGTGAAATCACAAATGAAAATATAAAGAACACCACATGCCCAAGAATCCATGGACATGGGTGAGTGTCTGACACACGACAACATCGAATTTACCCACGCTCCTTGTCAGAATCAGTTAACTCCAATCAATCCTTTGATCCTCTACCAATATTTGAAGATGAACTGCCCACTAAAGTAATAGGCAAATTCATTTACAACTGGCTACTGTTTATTTCAAAACCCTCTGCCTCACAACATCTTCGTGTCTGTTATGTAATGGTAGTGAAAGGCCACTTTAAAGACTATGAGCATGTCTTTCTTCGAATTGATTTGATTAATGAAAACACATTGTATGTGTCTATCTATCTTCTTTTGTTCTTTGGTAAATTTTTATAGTGTCATGTTTTCTATGATTGTCCAGTGGGACTGGGGGGCTACTCTGAAGGGCCCATGGGGCGTATTTCCACAAGATGAAGTGTACATCTTACCTGCCAACCTGGCACAAAGTAGAAAGTCTGGTATCATTTTTTCTGAACTGTCCTGGTCCAAGTCTTCTTTCAAGTCTCCACCACTACCACTCTTATCAGATGTTCTGTCAATTGTCTATCAGACCTCCTACAAGTTGTCAAATCAGAACTCTGCTTCCAGGTAAGTTTAAGATTGTTTCATCCTATACAGTGATACTTATAAACATAGTGGTCTTGCTCATTGTCAAAGATTTACTGCTGTGACTTTCACAGCAATCCAGCATTTTCAGGGCAAGGAACACTTCAAGCTGTGGGTTCATAAGTCACTCCACTGGTGGACATTCTTTGGCATCAAAATCTTCAAATATAAAGACATTGAGACTGATGCCATCACAGTGCTAGTTGGATATTATTTAGAAAGGAAAGAGCATTAAGCATGCTTGAACATCAAAGGCAGGAGTAGGGCTACAAACTGTAAGGGCAAGTAATGATAACTGTGCATTCATGTATATATATATATTGGTTTTATAAAGTGGCTTGATAAAGACTAAAAAGTGTAAGTGACATTGTCAAAACAGAACCTGTCCATGCTATAAAGTGGTGTATACAGTACTGTTTTGCTAATGTATACACTGGCATGCATTGACTTAGGGAGATGGGGCAACATTACAGTCCTGCATGTGCTCACTGAGTGTCAATGATACCTTTGAGTGTGACAGATTTCTTCCCTTGTCTACCAGTCCAAATTAAGAGCTGCAAGCCATTGAGGTGAATCTGTGCTACTGTGCTCACAGTGAGTGATTTTGGGGATGGATATGGACTGCATCCTGGCTAGTGAAGATGTGAGGCAGTGACAGCATGGAACACAATGTATGCACCTTTGATGAGATCTGTCATTGTTGATTTCATTATGTATTTTGATTTGAACAGCTTGTTTTATTGCAACTTTGGATCAGTGAAATCAAGCTAGTTGCATACTAGTACACAATGAATATATTCAGATATCCATTGTGGGGCTGTTGTGCAGTACAAGACAAGCAAATTTTTCAATGAATCTGTGAATAGTTCTTGTAATGTTGGGAGAAAGCAAAGAGGGTTCCCATGAGTCATTTGGTTGAAAACAATCTTCATGGGAGTCAGGGACTGTGAAAGTGTAGAACTCCCTGTCTTTTGAGGGCTTGATGCCAGTGACATCATTGTCTGACATCAACATGTGATAGGAGGACATCCAAGTCTTTGCTGTGTTCACACCACAAAAGAATTGTCTGCTTGTCTTGCCACTCTCCTGGAAGATCAGACCCACAAGCATGTTGAAGCATCTGAGAATGAAAAGAATACAGTCACCAAGGGGAACTTGCCAACATGGTGGGGGACTTGGATAGGAAAGACATGCTGATCCTGCAAAGAAAAAATGAGACCAGATGGTCAATGAAAAATGTCAGGACAAACAGGCATTGCATGACTCCTAGTGCACTGACACAAAGTCCTTTCCGAGGACAGGAAAGAAATGATCAAAGGATAACATGGGCTAACCTAGATACCATGCCATCTAAGTCACCCATCCCTCCGTGCAGCCATGACCTTGGGGTAGCATGTACTGATTTTAAACTCAAATATGATTGTTGGTTAGAAACAGTACACACTGCGGTACATAAGTTGCAAACGCGCTGCGACCAGCAACTACAAACCGCTGATACTCCCCGCCACGTGCTCGACTGCATCTTTGAGTTGGTGCGCTTCACGAACAACCCTATCATCATCGTCCTCGGCACACTCAGCGATGAATGTCGCCGTCTCGCCAACAAATCCTACAACAAGACGTAAATTGAGAACTTGCTCGGCGTCCACCGCGCGCAAGGAATGATACATACCGACGAGTTTGCCTCCCTCTGCTTTCCACATTTCCGTCACACAGCTCAATGCCAGGATGCGCACGCGGGGATCTTCGGAACGCGTGTGCATGAGGAGATCTAGGTTGAGGCGCTTCAGGAGGTCAGAGGAGGTATTGGGCAGTAGAGCCACGACTGAAACGAGACACGACACCAAACGCCCTCGTGGCGTTTTCTCCGACGGAACACTGGTTCCCGAAGATGGGGAGGGTAAATGCACGGCGATGGAGACTTGGGATGGCAGGTGTGGAAGAAGTGTAGCCAACTTGTCTTCGCGCCAAAAGACTGAAGAAAAATAGTTTGGGCTACGCTTAGGATGATTAATCAATAAACGTACCTCCATCATCAGCTTCAAGGGACTTTGTCAACACTGTGATAACACCGGACCACAACAGCAAGTCTACCGAAGTGCTTTTCGACGAGGAGCTAAAGGATTGGAGGGTCTCCGTGAGAGGGCGTAACAACGTGGACATGTATGGGTTCATCAGTCCCTGGGTATAATCAGCTAGATGATCAGCTACCATGACCGTGCAGCATACCTTGAAATAGTCAAGCAGAGCAGTATACACATGGCAAAAAGTAATCCTTCTCTCGTCCGTCGCTGTTGTGGCCACAATGAATACGTCATCCTCGAGGCGTCGATCCTCAATAACACGCACCTTTTTCATCCGCAAATGCCCAGTCGTGCATGCGTCGAAATAACGGTCTAAACGCATTTTCATTGAGCTTGACGACGAGCTCGGTAAAGGCCGATATCACATGCGGCTCGCCCTGGCACAATTTGCAACGAGTTAGTCAAAGTGAAAATGGACGTCGCAAAACACTGACCTCGGTGAAACCAAACACCATTTTCACGTCAAACGCATCCATAAAGACCTGGAATAATGGACGTATGTTGTCAAGGACTTCCGGACGGGGAGCAGCATGCAACGCCTTCTTGAGCAGTGTGAAGTAGCCAATCATGCCATTCACGTCCTCCTAAAGCACCAGGTCGTCACCGCTTCGTATCAAATTTCAACGACGCTCCATACCTTTGTCTGCCCCTTGTCCACGTCGGGCCAAAGATCGTACAACACAGGGAGCAACACCTCTGCCGACGTTCGTTTGGAAATTGCCTTGGTCAGTCCGGTGAGTGGGTTAACTTGAATGGTTGACGCAGCGCTGTATTCAATGTAAAGCTTTGCTACGTCAGTCAGCTCTTTTGAGCCGTAAAAGGCAGGAAGAGAGGATAATAGACTCTGAAGGGTTGCAAGAGCGGCTTCTCCCACGTCGGGGAGCTCTAAGAGTACTGACATAGTAAGTACCATGACGGCGAGCGAGTCGCAGGACGCACGAGTTTTTCCTTTGAGACCCTCGCGAAGAATCGATATACATTCCTGAGCAATATCCCTAAAGTGAGGGATGATCCGGGGCCCGAGAGCAGTACTAAATCGACGTTGGACTCGTATGGAATACTTAAGACGAACGATAACAACGCACATATAACACGGAAGAACCGATACCCCTGCCGCGGCGGACGTCCGAGATCGCACTACCTTGAGTATGTGAGGCAGGGTCGACATGAGCGTCGTCTCTTCTCCATCACAACACGTGGACGCCAGTGCCTTCAATGCTGCGAGCGCAGATTCTACCAATGAACCAGCGGATTGGCGTTCAATGATGTCCCGAATGAGGGCAATGAGTTGGATGATCGTCGTTTGACATTCTTCGCGCAACTTTTCGGTGACTAGGGGAATTCGGGAGGAAAGGACTCCAAGCGCTCCAGCCTTGATCTAATACGAAAATCGTTCGTCCACGTCCATTGATCGAGACGGAAGGAAAAAAGAACGCACCCTTGTGTCCTCGAACGCCAACATCACGTAACCTGCGTCCAAAAACTCCCTGGCGGAAATGACGTTCATGATGTGCTCGATGGCACTCTGAGCCGCGGTAACAATTGTCACCACGTCCCCTTCCAGGGCGTCGCCGATCGGGGGCATGGCAAGATCCAAGAGATCGGTAACGATGTCGGTGGTGTCACCACCCTCTCCGTCCTTTCCCACATCCGGTTCTGATGACGACAAGGACGTGCTCACAAATAGAATAAGTGCTTGTATGCGGCGTTTCAGTGTAGCGGAGATAGATGAAGAGTGTTCACCATCCCTAGAGCATGATTTCAACAAACTGTTGAAAGACAGGTAGAATGGCAATACTCACCGAGGATAATCCAAAAATGCGGGCTCAGCATTTTCTGATGTCAAAAGCTGGGATCTAAGCCGTAAGCATTCTTTTAATACTTCCGTGAGTACCTAGGTCACGTTGTGAATCGTCTTTAGCTTCGAAAAAATTGGACGAACGTACAAATAATTGCAGTGGGCGGTCAAAATGCCGTAGCAACGACGTCGGGAGAATGAGCGTATTTTGTGCTTCTTCCAGAGTTTGTCGACTCGCACGGTTAGTGACTTTGTCCACCAAGAGCATGCAGACAGGTGCCAGGAATGCCCGTGCTCCAAGGACTTCCGTGAGATGCACGAAAAAGCTAGCAAGGTAAGCTGAGCAAAAGACTAGCACTTTTGGAGCGGGAACACACTTTTGTCGCCGATGGCGAGGAATATGATTGGATGCATCCGTAAAGATACGCAAAAAGTCTCTAGCTCCAACGTACAAGTCGAAACCATCCAAGTACTTCTTTTTCAAGGATGATACCATGACTGGCACAATATTATCGATGGTCTGCACCAAACACATCAACTAGGTTACCAAGAACAGATGGATGCGGACTCACATTCTGGACAACTTTGAAGCTATACGAATCGTCTCTGTGAAAGACGTTCGAACCCATGAAGGTGAAGATGGGCATGATGTTATGGAGGACAGAGTCGGGGGTAAGCCGGGCCAAGTTGGCCATCAAGAGCAGGGCTTCGTTGAACGTTTGCGGATTATCAGTAACTTTCCAAGTGTTAGAACTCGATGCATAGACAAGGCTAAGTTTTACTAACCCCTGATCAGTTCAACCAAAACATCCAAGCGAAGGGGCGCCGCAGGAGATTCCTGGTATACCTTGTCAAAGGACAAACAAAGTGAGGCGATAAAAGTTCTCACAGTGACCTTGGTCGCACTTTTTTCTATTGCAGCCATCAACATTTGGCAGACGTAGCTCGTATCCAAAGGCCCCCAGAGGTCAGAGCGGACGATTCTGTTGAGTGTCTCCAAAAGGTTCGATATCAAGTCCAAGGATCCTGGGATCTCGGTCGTTCCGAGTACTTCGGCCAACAAAGTCAACGGTTGGAGTGTGATGAGCTCAGGCGCATGTGACGTTCTAAAAAGTGGTGAGTCTACGCGCATGGACAGCCACGATGGTCACATACAAGTCCAGCTTGGCGCGCTTGTTCACGGGTGTATTACTCTCAACCTGGTGGGGTCGAAGTTGTGTTAGAAGGTGGGTGATCAACGCGACATCTCCAAGAAGCTTCCCAAGGAGCATTCGGGATGCCATGTACTAAGTCGCAGTGTGATTTGAGCAATTCATGCAATGCGTCAAGGCGCAGCTACTCACTGCCTCACCACCCTCGTTGTTTGCTTGTAACAAGATCTTACAAACTTCAGTGCGTCTCCGGAGATTGAGATCCCTAAAGAGGCTCTGCTCGAGTGCATTCGCGTAGAGATCCCGTGCCGTCGCGTTCGAGTCTAACCAAATCTTAATCAGCATACGCGATAAACTGTCGAAAAACGGAACAGACTAGAGTGGAAGTAGAACTGGAGCCCTGAAGTGAACATGGGCCAGGTTTCAAGGTCACCATGCTTCCTGAGGTCCGCTGGAGTCATGCTGAGGAAGCCCGCAACGACAAGCGATACATATGCCTCAAAGGTCGTTCCAAACATCTCTGCAATGGAAGTGCGGTTTTGGATAAGGTCCTTCATGATCGGGCGCAGCATGTGAGACTTTGAGAAATCAGCGACACTTTCAATGGAGTAGAGTAATGCAATGCGAGCGGACGGGAAAGGATGGCTGATGACATGCGAGAGCAAGAAGCACAAGACCCTGCGCTTATATCTGCATATGCTTGTCAACGACAGATGGCAGGTAAATGGGTGAAAATTATTCATACTTTGTACTCGAACCTTCAAAGTGCTTCTGATGGAATACCTGGATGTAGGTCGCATCTTGGATTAATTGTTCCCTGTTATTAACAAGAGCCTTCAAGTAAACAGAAAGGTCTCTGGCATCGACATATTGCAACTGAGCTATGGAAAATTCGTCAACAGTCCTTCGCATGCACATCCAACAACTCACAGGAGGATGGTCCGTATATTGCATCTAAAGCATACATATGCTTTTTCTCATAGGTGCCTCCAAGAAGAGAGATACACTCAAAGACCAAGGCGCGATCCCGTTTGTCACTTCGTGCATCCAATAAAACGACAATCAGGGACGGTAGCACCGTCTGGAAATCGATGCTGCTTGCACCGGAGTGACCCCGTATGAATGCCAGCAAATGCAAAAGTGCATGCGTTCTGACTTTCTCCAAGGAGGGTGAAAATGACAATAGAGTCCCAAGCAGGAAAGCCAACGAGCTGTCTTTAAGGTTGAGGAAGAGCGATTGCAAAATCGACGTGGAAAACTGATTGGGTACACTGCCGGCAGATACAGAGGCGAGGGCGTAGATCTCTTGCATTAAAGACACATAGCACTGACTAGTGTCACTGGGGACCTGATCAACCTTTCTTGCGTGAGAAACGACCGGGAGGTGTATTGCAATACAGCTACGTACTGAGGAAAACACAGAAATCCACGCGATCGAGAAATTGCGAGGGACAGGAAGAGCCAGGATCGAAACCAGGATTGAGGCCTGCAGTGCATGGACCGTATTTCGTGCTCCTGGTTTGATGGTGACCTTCATGCCTACTTGCCATGCATCCAGTGCCTTGTGCTATGGTGAACACCGGTCCGCAAGGTAAATGGAACCGGACAAACCTCCTGCAGACTCAAGGCATCATCTGCTTCCAGTAGAGTGAGGCGCATAGCACGTAGCAGATGGTGAGCAAGCAAGATCTGTTGATTCCCCGAGGTTCGCATCAGCAGCGCACGACAGACTAAATACGCCAGAGCTCGAGCATGCGAAGTGGGATCTTGCAGCCTGGACAATAAAGCGGTGATGTCTTGCGTGCTGTTACCCTCGACCAGAATGTTCTCTGTGAAGACATGGCGCATTTCAGCATGCAAGCACATGCTACACAGAGGACTCCTTACCTGCTATCCTATCAGCCACACCAAGGTTGGCCTCGCATAACTTATCGTTACTTCCACCACCGTCATCCTCCTCGGCTTCCAAGACCTGTTCGCTAAATAACTCCGATTGACTCCATACATTCACACATCCACGCAGCCATCCCGTCTGGAAGCCGCCACCATCCTTGATAGCTGCCCACACACCACGCGTAGTCCTGAACTTTGCCTTTGATGCAAGTAGAAAAGGGAAAAGCGCAATCTGCTGAACGGCGGAGATGGTATCAGGATGAGTTTTGACAAAGGGTCCCGAGAGGAAGGCTACATGTGCAGACAGAACTGCACGAGCAGGTGCAGGAAACAACTGTGAAATAATGATATCTAACAGTTCTTGAGGTGTCGTTATTGACGCAATCGTCGAAAGGAATAGATCGGGCGAGGCATAGAGCGCTTGCAAAACCCCCACATGGGTATCATAGATGCGCCCGAGAAGCGCTGATTGAATAGATGCCTAGCAAACCATCAGTTGAAGTCTAAGGTCTCGGAAGAAAACGCGAACCATGTCTGGAGGGGACAAATTGTTCTGAGCGACCTCCAACATCGAGTACATTTTCTCCACTGCAACGACACGTGTCTCCTTTGATGTGCTTGCAGACGCAACCACGACCTCATTTACACTGCTGGACTCGGCTAATGGGTGGCTCTAGCATTTGCGCCGCTTTAGTTTTGGGAATGCCAACTCGCAAGCAATCTCACCAGAGAAAACGATGTCAAAAGCCGGTTCGCCATCTTTCTGCGTTCCCTTTTATCTTCGTTCGACTCCCCAGCTTTTGTGTCGACTTCGGACAGTACCTCGGTTGCAACATCTCTCAAGAGATCCAAATGACGCTGATGAACGACAGAAAGTAATGACCGTGCGGCGCGAATGTTTTTCTCTCTCATCTCGGCCTCGACTGTCCCGTGGTCTACAGCAGGCGGTAGTGTGGCAAGGCGAACGAGGATGCGGGACAATTCTTTGGTTATTGACAGGGGTGTATTCGGGATGTTGATTAAAGTCGAAAACAGAGACGAAACCCGGTGTTCATGGATGCTATAACCAAGCAAAGTTACCACCACCTAATGGAAGACGCAGAAACGCTCTCACTGTTCGCCTAGGGACCGAAACAGGGGGAGGATGAAGTGTTGCGCACCGACGACCGGCATGATTTTACTTATTTCATCGGTAAACCCACTATATAAATTAGATCGTTTTCATCAGATAAGATTAGGAAAAAAACATACGACATTTTTGCGCACAGCTGGCTCGCACTGGGAGGGATGGTCGGAATATCTTCTTGCGACGAGCAAATCGCCACGGCAGTCTTGACAAAATGAGCAGTAGAAACCAAGCCTTTTCCAGAACCCCGAGCTCCGCGCACTTGGATTGTCATTGCGCTGATGATGGCAGATATTGCAGCAGGTTTCAAGGTGACTCTTTGCGAGAGAGTACACAACAGAACAAAGCTTCCGAGCTAATCGACGAATGCTGGAAGTGAGACGAAAAAATGCGCATCCAGAGAAACTCACTGCAACGTTGGCATCTTTCTGGGAAGACTGGAGCGGAGCAAGCAAAGATGGTAGCATAAACGCGAGGATGCTATCGTCGAGTGATGGGGAACTAGAGATGTAGTCATGCGCGGTAGCAAGATGAAATGCAAGCAGCGTGCGATGTGAATTGGAGCCTAGGACACAGCAGTGAACAAAAGTCAGGTCAAGCAAGAGAGTTGGTGTACATTTGATTGCCACGGGTAAAAGGTTGGCGACGAAACGTGCCACCTCCGTATCTGATACCATTGCCTTGATCAAGACACTACGTGCGATAGGCTTTGCTGCCGATTTGAAGGGGAGCAAAAATGAAAAGGAAGAGTTTGGTCTTGGAGAAGATGAGAGAGAATCGACATCTCGTTGATAGGGTACCTACTGGATATGCAATATCGAGAGCATTTTGACAAAGTGCGGTGACTCGTGGTATGGTAAGAACAAGGCGAGGATGGCAGGCACATTGAACTGGTTAATTCTAATAGATGTTGCTGATTGGTTATTTTGGCTGAATGAAGCAAAACTTGCCTAAACCGCCTGACGAGCCATTCCAGCACTTTTCCAGCAGGAGCATCCATCAGCCAAGGACCGAGGAGAGCGAGGAACGCGTTTATATTCTGATCGAGAGTGGCGTTGAGTTCGGGGGTCTGAAGTGTACGATCAACTGCCAGGGCTGAATCAGAAAACAAGACATTTTCGAAATCGACAGTACGCTGTGATGCATCTGAGCCGACGGTGAGAGATTTGGATGAGAATGCGGGTGAAAGGGAGCGTAGATGGGTGAATGCGGTGGAGGCGAGCGCGTGTATCGAGTCGAGGTCGTGAATGTCTGCATCTTTTCCGGTGAACAAATACGACTCAGTTTGTCTCTTTTTTGATCTGTCCTGCAACAGCGACGCGTTCAACGACGTCGACGCGGCGAGCTGACTGGCCAACGAGGACGGCATGAAAAAATATTGATCAAGTGGCTGTGTTACTTGGATGATTATGTAATTTGCTTACTTATCATGTGATAGATTTTACAATCAAGTATAAACAAAGTACTAGCAAATGGCTCACGCGTTGCCCCCACTAGCCTCGCAGGGTGTATTCGCCCCGTCCGCATCCATAACGATTGATGCACCGCCCGACTTGGTGTGGAAGGTACTGATGGACTGGGGGTCATATCACGCATGGTATGTCTGGCATTTGACATCCCACACGTCACACAGCCTTGACTTGGTGTCGTTTGCAAGGAACCCATTCGTGTACGTACCATACTACTATGGATTGACTCACGCCTAGTTGACACCGAAGCCGCGGCGCAGTCGAAACCAGTGCCTCGCTGACGCGTCCAAGAAGCCCCTTGCTGCGTCCCAGGTCCCTCGCGTCGGTGCTCACCTACTCATCCATCCCGTCCACATACCCCCATCGTTTGATCCCCCAAAGATATTCCCCGCTAGCTCAGCGTTCGTGTTGATAACCATGATGGATTCCGACAGTTACCGTTGCGCATGGAACAGCGTCGGATACCCCGATTGGCTTCTTAGTACGGAGCGATGGCAGACATTGGTCGAGGTGGTGGAAGATGGGCGGAAGAAGACGCGCTACGAGACGATCGAAGTGTTCGGCGGTCTGATGGCATATCTCATCAGGATATTTGTGGGCAGCGGGCTACAAGAGGGGTTTAATGCCATGGCGGAGGGTCTGAAAAAGAGGTCCGAGGAGTTGCGGCGAGGTCTTGTTTAGAACATTGTATTAACGTATGTTTTAGCGAGATGACTAATGTTAGACATTCCTGCCAATCCCGGCACAGCCACGTACTCCACGATCTAGACCCCCCTTGAAAAAAAAATGGACACTATATAATAAGAAATCGGACACGAACCCTCTTTGACTTTATTATGCTTGCTTACGACTCTACTCCCATGTCCCCCAACGACAGCCACCACAGCCCAGTCTCCCCCGTCTACGACGCTCATGGCAGGCAGAAAAACTTTGTAGAGTCCGCCATTCAAAGAAAAGAACGCATCGAATTCCTCAAACAGAGGGAGTGGGTTCGACGTGTCACCGAGTGGGTCAGGGAAACAAGTGCGCAGAAAGACCACGTTCGTTTCTCGTACCTTGATCACTCCTTCGCCTTTGACACCGTCCTTTAGCCAATCTTCGGTCGCTCCAGCCGATCGTGTTTCCCCTTTTCCTCCAGGGATGCTGGCATAGCGTCTCAACCATCCATCATCCCCTTCCCCTGCGCGGAAGAAGAAGAAGAAGAGCCATATGTCATCTATAGTTCATCTCCCAACTCTTCCCTTTCTTCCCTTTCCGAGGAAATCACTCCCGTCCTTCCGCTCAATAGTGGTCCATCGCCTTCCCTTGGCCTCCCCGTCCCAGGCATTCCCCAACCCACTCAACGAAGATCATCTGGCCATCACCGAAGATGCAGCAGCGCCAGTCTCCGTGGTCACGCCCGCAAACAATCCCTTTCTAGCATATGCGAAGTGCCTGAGGAGGATTGAGTGGCCTTCCAGCCCCGTCCTTGGCATTTCCTCATGACATTCTAAAACGTTTTTCACGGCGCTTGTGTCACCTGGCAAGCTGGTCTCTGGTCAGGAAGTTTCTCGACCCTTTGCTTTCCATGTCGACGTGTGAACGTCGTCCATTGTATTTTTTGGCGATGCTGTTTCTATTCGTTACCGCCCGTCGTAACCCGATGCATCCAGGGGTGTTACCCGGTTTTCTGGTAGCTTCATCATGTTCCTGATACCTGTGTCACTTTTTATACCCGCTTTGATCCCGCCATCATCTGTACCACCCCCATCCACACGCTCATCACAGATTTCGCTCCTGCGTCAATATCTGTATTTTACATATCGCCATGTTGTGATTGTACAGTATAGAGTTCGTGAACATGGCTGCTAAGCAGCTTCTTTTGTCCTGCAGATCATGGAAGCTCTGATTCCGAGCAGTCACGGTCGCATGGGGTAAATTCAATGTTCGCGGGTATGTCGATAAGCCAAGATTCTAATTTCATTTTCCAGATGCTGCCTCGAGTTTCATGACAACGACTTGCTCCAATCCGATGCTCGCTCTCGGTTCCCGAAGAATCCGAGTCTTAGTTGCCGGTCAGCCTGGACCGGTCTCGGAGTGACAGCCGATTAGTCGGGTGTAACTCAAACGCACCGCCTGCCTGTGGTAGCATCATTTCTGTGCTGAGGGATTGAGCGCTCGTCGAGCGCTCCGTTGGGCAGGCTTAATTTGCACCATTGCCACGGTCAAGGTACTTATCCCATCACTAAGTGCCGCCGCTCGCCAATGAATATCAGAGAAAATTTCTCTTGCGTAGCAACTATCATCCCAGACGCACACACGGACGAGGTGTGGAATATCGCCTGGAGTCATGATGGCCTACGCTTGGCGAGCGCAAGCAAAGACAAGACGGCGATAATTTGGCGGATAAGAGCAAGTGTTTCGTATCTGAGTGAGATCAAGGTTGACACCACATCTAGCCTGATGTGGAGCCTTCCTCTAGCCAAGGTGTTGCGGAGTTTACTCTCCGGGAGCACCCCTTCCCTGTCAGTACCTTGGCTTGGTCGCTGGATGATTCAGTCCTGGCCACCTGTGCGGACGAAATGATATTGCTCTGGGATACCAAGGTGGCTATCTTCTCTTTTTTCTCGTGCAGAGCGACCGTAATAAGTCCTGCTAGACGGGAGAGTGCATATACACCCTTGACTCTCATTCGGAGGGCGTATCTGCGCTGGTGTGGTTACCAGATGGTTCGGGCTTCATGTCCGCAGGTTTGGATCGCAAGATATTCTCTTGGGTACGTGTGATTCCGCGGAGAACTATCATGATCGAGGTCGTCTCAGATCTGTTACAGGATATGGCCGGGAAGCTTCAAGACGATTGGTCCGGTGCGCCCACTCGTGTCACTGATATGGCTGTCACTCCAGACATGTCTCGGCTCGTCACGATTGGCATGGACTACATCACGATACCACCTGCGACAGCAGATGCCAGCCAAGATATCAGTCAAGAGGAAACGCCGTCTCCGGCGATCAGTGGAAATGACCTGACTGTGAATGCGGGCCAGCCCGAGTCGCAGAATCGGATGATCGTGTACGATATAAAGAGCAAGACGATTGAGCTGTACGCATCACGCTTCTGTGGCACTCAGTTGTCCTAAAGCTTGGGTTGTCTAGGTCTATTCCTATGAAAGGTGACCTGACGAGCGTGAAGATATCCAAGGACTCCCAGCTTGCGTTAATCAACCATGCGCCAGACGTAAGAAGCGTTTCACGTCTGGATCTTTCCCGAGATTACTGATGCAAGGGCGCGATAGGAGGTACACCTGTGGGACTTGAACGAGGGTCGGCTCGCACGCAAGTTTACTGGGCAACGCCAACGCAACTATGTCATCCGCAGCTGTTTCGGAGGTATCGATGGTGACTTTGTACTTAGCGGAAGTGAAGGTCGGTGTCTTTGCTTGTCGTCCACGAGGTTTTTCCCGATCCGGTCATCCCAGACCGCAATATCTACGTCTGGCACCGAGATACCGGCGTCCTTGTGGAGATCCTCCCAGGACATGGAGTGGGATGCGTCAACTCGGTCACATGGAACCCTCGCAATCAACGGATGTTTGCATCCTGTTCGGATGATGCGACGATTCGAATATGGGAACTCGCCGCTGGTGGACCGCCCCGATCATGAAGTCGTGTCACAGCCTGAGACGAGCGGTTGCCATTAACCCCTCAGTTTTGTAAAACTTGCGGCTGATTTTGGACGGAGTCAACTAGGTGATGCATATGATAACGTTGTACATAGTGTCGATTTCGAATGAGAGAACGGGGTATGACTCAATGAGGATCCCGGGCCGTTCCGGGCCTATCGAGTCACTTAGTTACGTTGAGTCACGCTGAGTCACACGCCAATTCAGGTAAGTATAAATCGACCCGATCGTTCAGGCTGAATGTCATCTAATAACTAACAAACTATGAGTAACACAAGAGGTCTGCCTAGGGGTAGTGGGTTCCGCAGGGGCTACCCTGCAGCACAAGGAACGCCGACGCCTCACAGCAGTGGCACTAACACCAGGGCTAGCATTAGAGGGGGAAGAGGCGGCAGAGGCGGAGGCAGAGGCAGGGGCAATTTTGAATCACGCGGGGGCTCTCAAGGGCGGCATGGAGGCGCGTCAGTACATCTCTATCATCTACATCCTAGCCTGCTTGTTGACAGCTCTCTTGGGCTCCATAGCATCTTTATGCAGGATCAACCAAGTAGCGTCGATGCCCGCATCAAAGATCGCTCCGACATGGGCGTCGTCGATCGTTTGAACCGAGAGATGGATAGTACTGGCGCTGCCATCAGTACTGGTACCGACCCCAACGACCAGCGGCAAGGTCTTCCCGTGCGACCTGACTTTGGCACGCAAGGGAGAGAAATCAAGCTTCGCGCAAACTACTTTCCCGTCGATATCAAACCTGAAGTCAAGATTTATCGATACAGCGTCGTAATCGCCCTTCGTGGCGATAAGGATGTGAAACGTCGCATCAAGCACCGTGTGTTTCAGCTTGCAGAGCAGACGGTGGACTGGCAGCAAGCGGGCATGCCTGGACGTGTCGCTCACGATAACGCGGAGAAGCTCGTGGCATCCTTCGAGCTAACACAGCCCCTCACCATATGTGGCGCATACTATGAAGAGGAACAAGATGGCCCCCCTTCAGAAGGAGGGGATGAATACGCGCTCACGCTCAAGTTTGAAGAAGAAGTCGATCGACAACTGTTGAATGAGTACGTCTCTTTCTTTCTCTTTTGTCTCCATCTAACTCTCGTATCTTTACAGTTGCCTTGCAGGCGTCCCCGTCGACTCCCAAGCACTTGCCAAGGTTCTTTCCATACTGAACCTTGTCTTAACTGCACATTCTTCTCAGACAGGGGTCAAAATAGGTCGCGGCGACGACACCAAGAAGCATCCTGACCAGCGGCTTTTCTTTGACTCCCCAGATCCTAAAGATATCGGAGGAGGACTCACAGTGCGGGAGGGATTTTACGTCTCTGTGAGACCTGCTCACCAACAACTTATGGTCAATGTCAACACGTGCCATGCGGCATTTTATAAGCCCCAAAACTTCGTAGATGCTTGGAAGGAGTATACTCAATTCGTCAAAGGCGGCATCGGTGCTTTCGGAAAACAAGTGCGCGTTAAAACGCGACCCAAAGGAAGTATTGCCATGATACGTGGCGTGTCCAACCTGAATGCCCGTCAGAAGAAGTTCAAACACAAGGAATTTGGACTGGTCACGATCGAGGAGTACTACAAACGCAGTGAGGTTGGTCCTCTTGGCTCAAGTATTCTTTCTGAGCATTTGAAAGAGCATGGCATCGAATTGGAGCTACCTCTCAGTCCACTCCTCGAGGACTCCGGTGGAAACCATTACCCTCTTGAAGTCTGCGAGATCCTTTCAAATCAGGGCTTCAAGGGGGAACTCACCGGCGGTAAGCATGCCACAGCGATGCTCAACGTGGCTTGCAAGCCGCCCAAAGAGAATGCGGAAGAGATTATCGATCGTGGTATCGGTCTGCTTGGTTTCCAGGATCAGAATCCAGTGCTAGATTCATTTGGGGTCAGCGTCGGCACGGACATGGCGGTCGTGCCTGGCCGCGTCCTCGACAAACCGGGGTTGTCATACTTGTCTAACGCCTCGGCAGCAATCGACCACCGCGCGTCGTGGAACCTCAGAGATGTCAAGTTCGCTGTGGGAGCGCAGTTGAACCACTGGGCAGTGCTTGTCATCCAGGACGGTGGGAAATCCGATTTCAAAGGCACCAAGGATCAAGAGTTGCGGAAGATCATTGCTGGGTTTTGTAACACGTGTCGGAAGAGCGGTATGCAAGTGAAAGCACTGGAGGATCACGCCTATGCAGAAGCGCGACTTCCTCGCGAAGCAGCCAACCGTTTCCGGGAGAATGCAATCAAGGAAATAGAAAGGGCCATGGAGAACTTGATGAATAAAGTTGCACCTAGATTCGTCCTCGTCATGTTGTCCAACGATGACCCGGCAATTTACAATGGCATCAAGCGACTCTGCGATGTCAAGCTCGACATCGCTACCGTCTGCATGCAATCCGAGAAAGTCAGAAGGGATCGGGGTCAGGTGCAATACTATGCAAACGTGGCGCTCAAAGCCAATATGAAGTTGGGTGGTATTAATCACAAGTTCGACGCAAACAGCGGAGAGTGGCTCAAGGATGCATCAACGATGATCATGGGCATGGATGTAACTCATCCTGCAAGAGGACTCTCCCTGGAGGGAACACGTAGGCATCTCCGTCCCCATACTTGCACGGATACCACTGACTCGATTTTTTTGGCCCCATTTCAGCATCCATCGTGGCCGTGGTTGCGAGCATCGATGCACACTTTGCGCAATATCCCGCAGCACTTGCGTTGCGCAGAAGCAAGGTCGAGGCAAGTAAATCCATTTGAAATGTAGTTCACATTCTGACGAGAGCTTTCCTTCAGATTGACCGTGATCAAGACGATGCCAACGATGCCCTCAGGGACATGTTCATCAGTCGCTTTGAGCTATACAGAACTCATAACAATGGCGAACTGCCCGAACGCGTTATTCTATACCGCGATGGCGTTTCTGAGGTGCGTACTCCCGTTCTATGATTTCATCTTCCCTCATACTGATGATTTCCATGCAGAGTCAGTTCGTGCAAGTACGCGAATATGAGCTGACACAGATGAAGAGTGCCTTTGAGCATTTTGGTTCATACAAACCGAAGCTCAGTATCGTCGTGTGTGGCAAGAGACACCATACTCGCTTCTATCCCACTGAAGCAGGCGATGCCGCGTTGGATGGCAACCCACTTCCTGGTACGGTCGTCGATCGTGGCGTTACGCCAGCATACGAGTTTGATTTCTTCCTCCAACGTCGGTCCTTTTTTCTTCGTTAAAAGCAGCGTTGCTGACTTGAACTTTGCAGCGCACGGCTGCCTCAAAGGCACTGCTCGACCGACACACTATTACGTCGTTCACGACGAAAACGGATTCAATGCGGATAACCTCCAACGCCTGACGAACGAGTTGAGCTACATGTTTCAGCGGGCGACCAAGGCTGTTAGCCTCGTCTCTCCTGCATACTGGGCAGACATCGCATGTGAACGCGGACGGTGCTATTTGCACAGACTGTTACAAGGAGACAAGGACAACCAGGTGGGCAAGGACAACAAGAGGAAGAAGGGGAAGAACCGGGCCGATGACACTGTGTTTAAGATGGCCAAGGAGATATGGGGCGGAGGTGTTTCTGGTCCGAATTTGCGGGATACAATGTTCTACTTGTGAATATATTACTCTGATATTGTTCTGATCTGCTTGTATTAGTAACCAATTGTACTCTCTAGTTTCAAGATAGCCGGCTCCTATCTTTACAGTCATGACCGTTCTACTCGAAGGAAGTTGTCATTGTGGTGCCGTGCGCTTCACCGTAGAAAGCCACACCCCCATTCCGTATCAGGTGCGCCGTCTTCGATCTGTTAAATAACACGGAACTTGCTGCATGGCGATTCCTGACCTACTAGTTGTGCATGTGCTCCATCTGCCGCAAAGTCGGCGGTGTGGGAGGGTCGATCAACCTCGCCGCCATAACCGACACGCTGCAGATCACCCAAGGCAAGGAACACATCCGGTGCGTTTTTTATATCTCCCCACGGATAACGCAGCAGCCCATGCGCGTCGAATCCTGTTCTACTAGCGTCTACCACGCGGTTCTGGACCGCGACACCCCGGAAGAAAGGATCGCCCCGGATTCTGACCGTAACTTTTGCGTCCGCTGCTCTTCCATGTTGTGGGTATACAGTCCATCCTGGTACGTTCGAGTTATTGCTCGTGAGTTGTGATCGACAGCTGACGAGGGACCCCATGACGATAGGCCCGAGTTGATCCATCCGTTTGCTTCTGCAATCGATTCTCCGCTTGAGCCCCCCGAAGAGATGGTAGGCGTTTTCTGGGATACGGTGGATTGTGGTTGATGGCGCTTTCCTTGGTCAGGTGGTGCTGATGACAGACTCCAAGCCCGACTATGTGCGTATCCCCGAGGGCGCGAAGAAGCTCTACAAGAATTATTCACCGGACTCGATTGAAGAATGGCATGAGAAACATGCGAAATACGTAGAATAAAATGATTCTCCACGCCGCGCAGCATGTTGACAGAGACAGATGATGTCGAATGTTACAATTGTATTTTAGATTGTATGCACAGTACGAAAACAGTTGCTTCCCCCTCACTTCTCGTGGATAATACATTGGAACGTTCGTTATTGCAAGTCATGTAGTAAGTACAAGGAATGGAAAGCTGTTGCGACATAGTCATCGTAAAGCATACGATACAGTGGACAATTTTCAAGTTAATCGATACAAAAGGATCATTAGACACAAACTGTCAACGTGTTTATGCGCCGTGTCTCGGAACGGATTCGACGGGTTTGGTGAGAAGGAAACCTAAGAGCTACTTGAGAACGGGTTCACGAGTGGCAGACGCACACATACCTTTGAGAGCGGCCGATTTCTCGCCTTGTCTTCCAAAGCCCAGTCCAGTCCGGCTGGTGGCATCAGATTGAGTAAGAGTAGAGCTCCCTGTCCTGTCAGGGCTTAACACCGATGACATCGTTCCCGTCACAGGTCGGACGTCGACGTGTGACGGGAGGACGTCCTTGCTGCGTTCGCGCCACGAAAGAATGGATCGCTTGTCTTTGCCGCTCTCCCGGAAGATCAGTCCCACGAGTATGTTGAGACATCCGATCGAGAACAAAAAGAACGCGGTCACCAAGGGGAACTCGCCGACATGGTGGGATAAGAAAGACGCGCCGAGCCTGCAAAGAAAAAATGAGACCAGATGGACGATGAAAAACGCTGACGGGACGAACAGGCATTGCATGACTCCCAGCGCACCGACACCAAAGTCCTTTCCGAGGACAGGAAAGAAACGATCAAAGAATACCATGGGCCAACCTAGACACCACGCCATCTCAGTCTCCCATCCCTCCATTCAACCCGGGTAGCACGTACCGATTTCAGACAGAATGAGCACAATCAATTCGAATATGATGAAGACCCGGTTCAGGACGGACCAAAAAGCACCACCAGGTTGGTTAGGGACGGTACTTTTTCTGGATGAGCCCGATGATAGTCGTCAGACGTGCAACATCATCCAAAATGGATACACAAATGCGTACGGAACATAATCTGAGTTTCCCAAGTAGAACGCGGGCTGGTTGAAATTGCCGTTGGTGAACGCGTTGACGGACTCGATATCCTCGACCAATACGAGAATGTTCGTCGCGAAGACAAGCAGGAGAGCGATAATGCTTAATGCACGAATAATGTTGAGAGCAATGAAAACACCTAGACTCCGACATCAGCGCAGTTGAGTCGAACATGAAGGGTTGCTTACGCGCGAAACCAGGGAGAAGCATGCTGAATATCCTGGTATGAGCGATCCTGCGCTTGCGATATAGAGAGACCAAAAATAATGAAACAAGAAAGCTTGTAAGACCAGCAAGCTGCAGGAAATAGTGGTGTCAACGACACAAAAAATGTGCTCGTGGCGCTGTGGTGGTCACGAAAGGTCTGCAACAAGTGTTGTTGCTCTTTGGCAGAGTCCGCGTATTAATGGTGGTCGAACCACAGCCATTCCCTTGGAGACTGGGGCTCCATTGTTCTTCGCTTGCAGACGATCCAGAAGGGCGAGTCGGAGTTGACAACGTTGATTGTGTACACTAGAAAGAGAACAATGAAAACAAGGATCCTTGGCCTCATAAGGTAAATCTCCGAAAAACGGCCACCGTACTACAGTCGATACAAGGTCTCCACAGAAAATGTTACTTTAACAGAAGAGTCAGAGAGATTGTTCCAAAGCTTGGGTATATAACGCAATGTATTAGAGATAAGAGATGAGACTTTTTACGGATCTTTCGACGGTAGTGGCGGGATGACTGCCGCGTTTCGTGCACGTTGCGACTTCCTGTGTTGCTGTGCCGCTTGGGACCGCTCTTGCTCGGCTCGCATAGCTTGCATGATGTCAAGCTGTTGTGCTATGAATTCTTGGGTGTTGGATCTGTCGCACTAACTCAGCTAGTCTGACCTCCAAGGCGCGTCAAGATTTGTTACCTCATTCGTAGGATACGCATGATTGTCTCCCCGCTGAACACCTCTTTCTCTTGCTTCTCCTTCTTGCGTTCCTTGATCGTCCCAAGGTTCCTTTGGTTGTACACGCTCTTTACGCGCTTCTTGAGTGGTACAGCTTCTCGCAAGCTCTGTTGCATGGCGCGTACGCATTCTTCCATGAGCGTGTCCCTGGCGGCCAATTAGCCAACGTCCGTAACGGAATGTGTTCTGAACACTGACGTGTGCCAATCGTAGTACAGGCGAATTGACACTACGTCGCGATACTTTTGATTCTGAAGGGATTCCAGTGGAACACCTTCGCCTTCAGCATGGAAATAATCCCTCAAGAACTGCAGATATGGTCAAAAAGCCCCGCTGAGTTCGAGGTTCGAGCACACACCTTCAGCCACTTGAAAACAATGTCCACTTCCTTGTCACTCAGGGGCTTCATATCGCTCGACAATTTGGACAATGGAGGAATGAGAAGGCCCTCTATGACTATTAGAATTTCCTTCCAGACCTTGAGCATCACTGCGTCTTTGACAGTCTCAGCCAAGTGCGTATTCAGAATCTGCAAATTGGCGTCAAAGTAATCAAAGAGGGGAACGATTGCTCGCTCGATCTCCACATCCGTCAAATCCTCAGGGCGAACGCGAGGCTTTTCCGCAGATGGAAGAGGAATTTGCACTTCGTTCGCGGTTGAGCCAAGCGCAGATCGGTAGAGGCCTGTTACATTCGCAAGGGCTTTGTTATAATCCAGAACCGTGCCCGTCTTGATGAGACTTTTCAGCACCGTGCGCGACAAGGACTGTCGTATGAACGGAGACATCTGACGACAGAGGGGTACGCATTGGTACGCATATGAGATCCAGAGTTCATCCACTAACCTTGTCAATGAATATACGCATCATGTCGGCCTCGCTGCGCTTCAAGGATCTGAACGCTCGTCCAAAATAGAATTGTGCGTCGTCCTTCTCCCCCTCCATACTGATACGTAGAAGAATTCGGCCTTGATGGCCATTATTCGCGACCTCGAGGTTCAACCACACGTCATGCGTCAGAAAATCACCGTATTGTGCGGGGTTCAGGCAGATAAAACTGCGGCCAACCACATCATGTTGGCCCACCAACGCACGATCGCGAATGCTACACATGAGCCAGAGAGGCTTATCGACTGAGACGTCAAAAGTCTCCTCCCCTGCAATTCGAGGTTAGAAGAGTAGGGTCTACGAAGGTGAACGACTCTCACAGCGAGGATTGAGCGTCTCATATATCGTCCGGGTCTTTACCAAACGATTCCCGGCTTCGTCGCTGAGGGTGACAAACGTATCAAGCTGAGCTGAAGGACTGCTGTCTAGCGGCACGAGGTCCTCTGCCATCACTATTTTCACCGTAAACAGAAATTTGGGTCTGTCGACCTTGTCGGGTACAGGCGGAGACGCGGCCAGCACGTCAGTGATTTTGTCAACCTGCATCTGGTTGTACATATTATCCAGAAGCTTTCGGGCAGATTCGACGTTGTTAAGCTTGACACATGATTCAGGGCGGAAATTGAAAGGTTCAACTCTTTTTTCAGTTGTTGTCGCGAGTTGTTTAGCCTTCTCAAGCCAAGCAGAAGACTTCTGTGGTTGTAGGTATTCGGCTGGGCGAGGAAACATCTCAGTCATGAAAAGTTCTTCGATGCTACGGCAATATTGCTCGACAGCTTTCGAGATGGTCTGAATGTGTCATGAGCAGATACCGGGGCCGTAACATCATGCCCTTCGTACCTTTGAAAGACTGGTGAAGAACCGGGCGTTCTGGTATTCATCAGACCATTCCAACTCTTGAAGGAATGTTATGGGGCTGCGAAGGGACTCAAATAGGTCAACAATAGATGAGCTGTGGCCGTCGGTATTTTCCGCTTCGAACTGTGCTAGCATGTAAGTTTCAGGATGTTGGGAGACCGTTTCAAGACAAACCTTGTCAGCAGCTATGGCCTATATTGCATAGATCAGTTACAAGGAAACGTGACGCGATAAGACACTAACGGCTTGGACCCAGTGGTTTGTCTTGTTGTCGGTGTCCAACAACCATTGAAGGACATACGACATGAAGAACTGGCTGAAATTAAAGTCAATGCTACCTCTGCAACAGGTGAGTGACAGATATTTCTGAGGTTGCCATAAACTTACGTCGGGCAAAACGCCTCAAACATCGACAAGAGTGTCTTCGTCCTTCGGTATAATGCAAAAATGTCCTGGATAGGAATATCTGGAGTTGGTCCATTCATGGACGATTCCATGAGCTTCTTTGATGAACTTTGCAGATCAACAACGAACAACGGGACGGTCGTTTCCACTACCAATGAAACAAGGTCGACCCGACTTGAACCAGAAAAAGAGAATCAATGGTGTTGCATACGAATCGCATCAAGCGACTACACATACCCGACGAGTGGTTCGGGGAAACGTTTATCGAGTTGTTTTGCAGCCTTTTCTAATTCGTCACTCATGAAAAGAAGTGGGAGGGCGCGATTGACTCCAGGAGCCGCTTGAAGTTGTTGGATCTTGGTTTGATAGAATTGTTCAGAGAGTGTCCGGACGCGATCCTCTAGATCCGAAAGACGCGCGCCGATATCCGCTTCGAAACGGGATATGAGACCAGTTTCCCGTACATGGTCGAGTACGTTCAGATATGGCTGGATTTCGGATACTTTGACGTTCGGTATGCTATCCATTGAATGGTAAAGCGAAGAGAGGAAGATGTTGTAAAGGCTGCCATAGACGCTGGCCAATTGCTCTGCCTGCATATCGAGAGAATGTAAACAAAGACTCGTTTGTTCCACGGATATCACGTACATCTTGGGTTGGCCACTTGTCGACTTCAAGGTCGTGCAACACCTTCGACACTGTCTGCAGCGCCTCAGGTATGCATTCCATCGGCACATGTCCCCGTTCATAGAATTCCTTGATAAGTTCCAAGAAGCACGTGGCACGATATGGTTGACCTATCCGCCAACGCAATGCGCATTCGTTGATGAGGTTAGTGTGAGGAGGGCTTAGGATCGTCAACGGAACTTCGTCTGCGTCATCAACCTCGGGTCCAAACATGGTCTCGAGATCGCAGGTGAGGCAGTACTCAACGAGACGTTTGTAGAACCTCCTGGGATTAGGAGGTATGAACGTGAAGTTGTGTCCAACACGAATCTCATCGTCGCCATATACTTCTTCCTCGACCATCTCCGACACGCCATCCCCTCCAATTGAGCGCGTATCGTCAGCAGCATGTGGACCACCAAAGATGGAACGTCGACTTCCGACGGATGTGGCTGCCGTATGTCGACTGGTCGATCCCGGTGTTGCAGAGTACATTGAGCCAGGGCGCGGGCTCGTGTTGTGAGATGAACTGCCTCCTTCTGAAGGTATTGATTTAGCAAGCTCCGGATGCATTGCCATCAAGGCTACCATGAGTTGCGAGAGATGGGAGGTTTCCAGTGTTCGCCATTGATTCCACGCAGCATCGCTCTCAAAATCTTCTCGTCTACCCGGAAAGGCAGCGCCAGCATTAATATTCTTGAGACAAGTCTATCATGAATCATTTAGAAGATGTCTGTGAGCGGCGTGCAGGATCGGTGTACCTTGAGGTCAATCACGGCTGCCTGCAGAAAATGTGAGTGTAGCAGATACTTTGAAACCTATTCATACCTTTTCTGTACAAGTCTTTCTTAGCCTGTCGACTTCAATTTGCATTGCATTCTCGGGAATTTTGAACAACTTGGCGACGACCAACACGAATTGCATGTCATAAATGCTCGTACTGATCCCAGGCGAGGTGCTGACAGACTCTCCACGATCGCGAGAAGTGGAGGCAGAGTCAGGGCCCGACGTCATCGAAGTTTGGGAAAGCTTCGCATGGTACACGTCCAAACGAGAGTTTAGCTCGGGTGAAACATGACTGATGCCTCTGAGACAATCCCGTAGCATCCTCACGAAATGCGCAATTTGAACGTTGAGCTCGACTTTCCAGGCGTCGTCCGCCAGCGTGGGTTCCTTCCGGAGCACACCAGTGGCCTGCGCAGCAAACATCAAAATGAGCTCTTCAATGCTTCTGTTCTCTTTCATCTGTTTTCGGAATGGGTCGCCCATAAACTGATTGTAAAACACGGCCATGGTTCTTCTTGTCAGCTGGTCCGAGTACCTTTAAGGACAAAGTCAGACGAGACTGATATCGGCAACAAAGACGGGCCACGCACGCGGGTTCCTTGCCCATCGCTATGTTCTGTAATTTCTGTTCGAGTACTTTGAGAAGCTTCTCGGGAAACTTGACGCTCTTGGACCCATCTCTGATATCCTTGAAGATATCGCCTATAGAGATGATGGAGTGTGATATAGCGTCTGAGATTTTGGAGTGGTGCTCTTTCTCCTTTGTCTCAGCTCCGTTCGAACTTGCTGGTATGACTTTTGGAGAGGTGATGTAGCTTAGGATACTTGTGTCGATGCTTTAGCTAGAGCGGATGAACGGTGTGGCAACTGCAACTTACGCGACACGCAGGGAATAGCTGAGCCGGTATCAGCAAGCCAAGTCGTTTGTGAGTGTGTGTGTGGTACGCACTCGAAGAGATCATCGTCCGTGACACGATACTTGGAAATCCGTTTATCGTGAGCGACGCTATCGTAGCTCCGTCTGGACATGGAGAAGAGCTAAATCGTAACCAAGCGAGAATACGCTACAGCTTGTAGAAGATCGCAGTGTTCGCACGCAACGTTGGATACGACGAGACGGTTAGCGAGGTGATTAATGAAAGTGCAAGGTTGTAAGGGAAGACCGGTTAAGCCAAGTCCCTCTGCTCTGCTTGAGACAAGCAAAAGCAAATACCATTATTTCTTTGATTGCAATGTCATATAAACATAACGCTGTCTATTAACCCGCCTCCTCTACAATTCGTCGTGTCCTGTCCCTCTACCCGAATTCGACTCTTTTGGCTCCGAGGACCCTGACTGCGCTGACCCACTTGCTGGTTTCTTGACTTTTGGTGCCTTCCTCTTCGCCAGTCGTTGCAAATGCTGCTCAAGACTCTTCGCGCGTTCCTTCATCTCCTTGGTCTGGATGGCAGGGTCTTCGTTCATCGGCGTGCGCTTCTGTCTCTCGACACCATCGTGTAGCCATGCTTCGTGTTCCTTCAGTTTCGCCTCGAGCGCATCCAACTCCTCCGACGTCCATTTAGAGGGAATGTCGGCGGCGGCTTCGGCAGTGAGATTAGCACGGGCTTCAGTGAGGAAGAGCCTCGTAGACCAGTTCCATTTTTGGCTGTTATTGAGTACTTCTGGGAAGTCTTCAATCTCCTTGTACCGATGTACGATCCGTCGCTCTAGCGACCTAAGCACGATTTTAGAACAATCAAAAGCACACGCTCCGAAATACGCACTCAAGTGCCCCGCGCTTCTCCCTCAGCGCAGCCGTGTCAGCCGTTTCACCTTCTTCGTGAAGCCAGGTAATAACATCCGCAAGTTTATCCGAAATAACTTTCCTCTCAGAGGCTTTCGAGCATTTCACGAATGGTGAGTCGGGTCCATCTTCCAGGAGATCACGAAGCTTGTACAGGTATGCCTCGAGGGTATTGTACGCCTCCTCGCGAAGACGCTTCGAGGCTTCTTTGCTGTCTAATGCTCGTAGTCTGTCAGGTGAAACTTGAGCAAGGAATGAAACACTCCTAGAATGAACTAGTCAACCTATCTCGAGATGCGCGCTTTTCTGCAACTGTCATAGGTGGAAGATCGGAAAACACGACATTGATTTCCAAAGGAATGGTGCTGATCTCCTTTTTCTCTTTCTTTTCCGTGGTCGTCGAAGTGGAATCTTTTTCTTCTTGAACAACATCTTCTGTGCCTTGCTCTTTCAGAATCTCCTGCTCACCTGAACCTCCACCAAAGAGGCCCTTCAGCATGCCTGCAGCAGCTCGATGATCGAAAGAAGAACATGGAATTGTTTACACACCTGTAAGAGACTCGTCCTTGATCTCGCCATACATAACTGCCTCCTTGGCAGAGATAAATCCAGACTCTGACAGGGCAACTGTGAGCTTGACGACGGGATCAATGGCTCCACGCTCAGTGAGGTTCCCCAAGGCTTCTGCGACACCACTGATTTGGACTTGAAGGATTTCGCGCGGGACGTCACTAAACATGCAAACGTCAGTTCGTGGAGTTGGATTGCTTCCGAGCAGCACTTACGGTCCAACCTGCATCACATAATCAAACCAGACAGAGAAATCCTCTTTACGCTTAAACGTAAGAGTCTTGCGAGAACCATACTTGGAGCCTTTCGGGAAGATGGTAGAATGTATGGTCCGAGAGTTTGGTGTAGAAGCAAAGTAAGAAGCTTGGATATTGTACAAGGCAACATCAGTAACTCGGATGTCTTTCGTCTTGAACTGGCGCGAGAGGGAAGCGCCGTAGAGTCCTGCGCCTGTCGCCACGGAAATAGGCATGCAGTCAGCTCCATCCATGAATCACAGAAGGCACTATTTTACCTAGCACGGCGGCTTCATCAGCATTGACGTTTTGGGAAATTCGATCTCTGGACAACGTGAGTACTTTGCTAAGGGATTGATGGGGAAACGTACTGTCCAACAGCGGCTTTGACGGCAGCCTGAACCATTGGTGTCCGAGAGTTTCCACCAGTCATGATCACAGAGGATATTTGATCCTAAGATAGTTCAGTTTGAGATAGACTGACGGTATTGACGACCTACCGAGTTTACGCCACTGAAAGCTACCGCAGCCTGGATGGGTTTAACAAACCGCGCGTGCAACTCCGAGCATGCATTCTCAAACTCTTTACGAGTGACTTTGGTCTTGAAATCCAAGTCAAAAGCAGCGCTCTCCACCTATTGAGAGGGCCCGCATCAATCATTGAACGACACAAATAAGCCATAGGATGCCTACCGTCGACGTTGCTTCAGTGTTTGCACTGAGAATGGCTTTTACACGGCTTGCCTCTTTCCAGAGTTTTGCCATACCACGTTTGTCATTGCGGATGTCTCGTTTATGTTGCGAGTTGAATCTCTCGACAAGGAGGTCCCTCATGCGTTTGTCGAGTTCGGTACCACTTGTTGCTCGATCAAAGCCAACGCCTATGACATTTATTTGCGTGTACGGTGCGTTCGTCTTTGGGTCCTCCATAGCTGTAAAGGAAACGAGGGTAGCCCTGGTAGAAGAAGCGCCTGCGTCGTAGATAATATGGTATTCGGGCGTTGACGAGAAAGTCCGAGTCATGGCGTAGTTCACCGCTACGGCCGTACCATCGTTGATGAGAGCAAGCGTTTTCATTCCAGCGATTTCCACGGCATCCACAACGGCGTCACGCTCGAATTGGGTATAGAAGGGCGGAACGGTGAGGATGACGTCGTGGATAGGCTCCCCATGACTCTCCGCAAGTTGCTTCACGTAAGAAAGTTGCATAGCAATAAGCTCCTCTGTACTCCATTCAGTACCATCGCTTTGTTTCAATGCTACCATTGAGCGAGCGGACTCGACAATGTCGGGGGTAAATAGTTGCCAGAAGTAAGACGTGGCCTTCGAGCTGTAAGCCGCGCCCTGAACGATTTTAAGAGAAGAGAAGGTGTCTGAAGGAAAGCGGGATGCCTGGATCTGCTTTGAGTGCAATTCAGCGGACGGGAGAGAGACGCGTACCATGTTGACAGCGTCGGACCCAAACAGTCGGTCATCTTTTGGGAAAGCGACGGATGCCTGTATCTTTCTCTTGGAATCCTTGTTCAAAATAACGTCAAAGGGCAAGCCCGGCTTGATGAGGGAAGCTTTGATCCAGTCCGCGCCATAGTCGATGGCTAATACGGCTGCGAAAGAGAATTCAAGAAATCCAGTGAGGAGGACAAAGAGAAATAAAGTTCTGCGTAGGCAGAGGCCCGGCATGACCACGAGAGGAAGAGGTATTCACCAGACTAAAGAACACAAAAACAGGGCAAAGCATTTTGAACGAAACTTGAAAGACGTGGCCAGACACGTCTGACGATGACTAATCACCCAAAATGGGATAATAGCCCCTGAAGGCGCGAACACATGAATTCGCCCCGAGTGCTGACCAATTGGGGCCAAATTGGGAGGCCTTCGCTGATATGACACTGTCCCAAAGTTGTCTTGCATGGGTTCTCCCGGGCCCCGCCCCCGTGTCCGTGTCAAACTGATCCTGTCCTGTCAAGCTTCTGCCACAAATATAGTGTCCTTGACAGAACACTCACTGGCTCCCTTCCTTCCCCGTTCAACAACTCATCGACAAGCATGCACCCGCCAATACAGTGAGTCGACACCATTTCTTGCAGGTAGGTCCCTGACGACGAACGATTCCCTTGCTTTGTTATTTCCCAGATACTGTGTGTCCACCTGATTCTATCGTTGACTTGGCTGTTGCTAACGCATCCCTGGAGGGTTGGTCGGGACATTGTTCTTAATGTAGGACGCTAACTGCACTGGACGACCGCCGATGCTCATGGATACTACTCAGCGCGGCCGTCGTTATGGCCGTTTCTAGTTTCATCGGCCATACCCACAGCAAACTGGACATACTCGTCATTGTCTTCTCAGTAATCTCGTTCGTCATAGCATGCGACCAGTATCGGAGAGCGTTCGTAAGCTGGCAAGCAACGAGAAAGAAGTTAGCGGCAGTCGAGTCTAATGCTTGATATCCCGATCAAGGTGAATATACAGTGTCCACTGAGTGAAAGAGCACGAGGACTGATGTTATATGCCCAGTTCCTTTTACCCTTACATATACCCGTTTGTATTATATGAGCCCCACGACAATGATCACAAAGGGCGGTCAGCAATAGCTGTCTTATCTCAACCTGTTGCCTTGCCACACAACTTTACGATGCGACCCCCTTTCCACCGAAGCTTCCCAACAAATACTCACCAACAGTTCGATATCTCGATAGCGACGAGATACAGAAGGCAAGTCGTGTGATTAATGGCCATCAGTCCCCCTTCTGAATCAGTCCTATTTTTGGTATCCTCAATGGTATCAGGGTGCCACCCGACTCGAGACTCCCTTTTGCGGCCCCGCGCGAGTTCTCCAGAAGAATATCCTCATGACTCACTTGGCTAGAATTCTAGATGTAGTGAGTCAGTGATCAAAAAACCGGGGGAGGATAAGAATGACGTCACCCAGTTCATGGCTGACTTCATGACCGTGAGATGCTCAGGAGGAGCGGCTAAATTTAATTTCAGCGAGGCGTTACCAAGCTTATATCCTGTTTACTGCCAGTGTCTTCTCAATACTATCGATTCAGTCTTTGACGAGTCTGTACACAGACAAGAGATGAAAATGTGACCGTGATCGTTGTCCGCAACAAAGATGTCTTCTCAGGCCTGAGGCACATACATTCATTGTTTTCACATCGACCGCGGGACCAGGAACTGCGAGTATTTTGCCATTCGTACTACGATCTGATGGTCTCACCCAATTCTCATCGTGACTGGCTACCCAGTGGTTCAAAAAGAGGACTGTTGCTAGCTGCTTGCCCCAATTCTGACGTATCACTGCTCGACGTCCAACTTCCCCCGCTGCACTGAGGGCTCAAGCGCACCGTCTGTACTTTCGGTTCTCCTGGTCGACCACGAAGCCTCATTGCAGGAAAACCGTTCCGCTGGAGGGGAAAGGTCATGCGGTATCGCTGGAAACAAACGATCGATTGCACGAACGCGGCGTGGGATACTGGGTCAGCACAGATACAAAAGCGGAAAAAGCATGGAGGGTGAGATGGGAGTAGACATCGATCATAAAGCAATCCATGATCTGGCTTTGCGAAGGAACGTGATAGTGCGTTCAATTTATGAAGCCGTTCCTCGATTATTTCATTGTGATTCATCACCAGAGTGGCTCCCGTCAGGCAGGCTTTCTGCTTTCCCTGTGTCGAATAAAGACCCGGATAAATCAACAGACTTCGGGGGTCCTCGGTCCACATGGGATGTGCTTTGAAAAACGGCTGGTGATAAAGCATCTTGGACTGTACATGCAACGAACCGCGGGCGTCTCTGCTTGCTCGAATGACTCTCGGCAGATTATCAGATTCTCGATGATCAATTTCGTAGACGAGCTGCTGGCGCTTTAAATGGAAGAGACTGTGGAACTGCTTAAGTATATGTGTGACTCATGTCCGCGACTGGGCGGCTACACAGTAAAAGCAGAATGCCACGCACGAGAGAATATCTCTTTTGGGCTTTGAATTTGTTTTGAACTTCTGGGAAGCAGTAATTCGTGTTCTAACGAGCAAGAAAAAGATCGTTGCTCAGTTATTTGCTGCACGACCGCGACGGGTTCCACCTGAAATCAGTATAGGTGACGTCCACGGTAGTAGGAATGTCGAGTTGTATCGATGAATGTCAAACAAAGACTTACACGAGACGCTGTCTCCAAGGAAAGCTTAAAGACCATCCGTGAGAGCCAACGTAGCATGTTCATTGCTAACGAAGTACAGTATCAAAGTTGAGGACCATAAAATGGTACAAGGAAAGGAGATTTGATAGGAACGAGATATCTGATAAGAAACCTCAACAGCAGTCAATATCAAAACCTACGGTGTTCATGAGTGGTGCCAACGATCATCGGCGGGTATTGGTCATCACGGATCAACTGGAGCTGAATTGTCACACCGAAAAGCCGACGTAGGATAGCCTTTCAACTGATCGAGTGATCAATTAAATACTGTCAGTAACGTGCCAGGGACCCACGTAAACTGGAAAGAACGTGCTCTTCAGATGTGACTTCCTGAGAGCTAGCACCATGTGGATCCCGGCGCCCTTGGCTCTGACTTTGTTACGTTGCTTGGTTTCTTGGTGGGTTTGAGTTCTTTCGGTCCGCTTGTAAACCGCTGGACCAAATGCTAATCTCATGAACAGTACTTAATGGCCGATTACGATTATGCCAACGGTTGTCCTTGTAAATGACGGTGCTGAGCGAGATGCATTCGGTGAAATGGTGGCGACCGAGACCCTGTTTGTCAGCTGGTCCCTGGGCGATGATCGATGAGGGCTAGACTAAGATAAGTGATGGGGTTAACGTTGATTTGGTGGGAAACCGCATGCATACAGAGCAACAGATAATCTGTGAACACACCGGTTAGTGCGGCGTGCGTGCGATGATGGTAACTATACCGCCGAGTTGTCCCGGTATGAGGGGAAACAAGCTCTCAATTGAGGTGCGGCGCGGATCGGGCTGGACACGTTCTAGCTCCGAGTGAAAAACAAACAAACAAACAAGCCACGCCAATCGGATTAGATAGCTCGAGTGCATATAAACACGTCTCATCATTTTTCTTTTCTCCCCGTCTCTCTTCCACCTCGTCCCTCCAAGCAAACACAATGGTGAGCATCGTAGCCGAGCAACTACTGATCGTTAATGAATCCTGTTAGGTCGTCAAAGTCGGAATCAACGGGTATGTCTCCCTCGTCATTGTGGCCGACACAGAGATCTCACTTGGTGACCGACTCTTTCTCATAGATTCGGTATGTCACCCACAAGTTAACGGAAACACCGTGTCTGACTGCCCTACAGGCCGCATCGGTCGTATCGTCATGCGTAATGCTCTGGAGTATGAGGAGATCAACGTCCTCGCTATCAACGAGTGCGTAACTCGTTTCAACCCTAACTCAGATATCAACTAAGAATGTCTCTGATAGCCCTTTCATTGACCTTGACTACATGGTTGGTTTACTTTCTCGTTCACATCATGTAGCTAAGCTACGTCAGGTCTACATGTTCAAACACGATTCCGTCCACGGCCGCTTCAAGGGGGAAGTTTCTACCAAGGATGGCAAGCTTATCATCAACGGAAAGGAGATCATCGTTTTCGCTGAGCGCGATGCCGCAAACATCAAATGGGGTCAAGTCGGTGCCGAGTACATCGTCGAGTCCACGGTAGGTCGTCGCACACATCTGTCAAATATCGTTAATCTTGATTATTTTGATTCTGTTCTATGTTAGGGTGTCTTCACCACTATCGAAAAGTGTGTCTGGTAGTCATATTCGATTTGGTCTCTGATGTCCTTTCTTAGGGCCTCTGCTCACTTGAAGGGCGGTGCGAAGAAGGTCGTCATCTCTGCACCTTCCGCTGATGCGCCCATGTATGTTTGCGGTGTCAACCTTGATTCTTACGACCCCAAACACACCGTTATCTCCAATGCCTCCTGTACCACCAACTGCCTCGCACCTCTCGCCAAGGTTATCCACGACAACTTTGGCATCGTCGAAGGTCTTATGACTACAGTACACGCTACCACGGCTACTCAAAAAACCGTCGATGGTCCTTCTTCCAAGGACTGGCGTGGTGGACGAGCTGTTAACAACAACATCATTCCTTCTAGCACAGGTGCTGCCAAGGCTGTTGGCAAAGTTATCCCTAGCCTCAACGGCAAGCTGACGTGAGTAGGGACTCGTTTTGTACGAATTGCCGTTCACTACGCTTTCCCCAGAGGTCTTGCCTTCCGTGTTCCTACCCTCGATGTTTCGGTTGTGGACTTGGTCGTTCGCCTCTCTAAACCCACAAGCTACGATCAAATCAAGGCGACCATGAAAAAGGCTTCCGAGTCCCCCGAGCTGAAGGGTATCGTTGGTTACACTGAAGAACTTGTAGTCTCGACCGACTTTACCGGCAACCCCAATAGCTCCATCTTCGACGCAAACGGCGGTATTATGTTGAACGAATCCTTTGTCAAATTGATTGCGTGGTACGACAACGAATGGGGCTATTCCAAGCGTGTTTGCGATCTCCTTCTGTTTGCTGCCAAGAGGGACGCAGAGGCTCAGGTTTGAAAGAACGGAAAATGAAAAGCTTGGAGTTGTTGTAGGATTACCAAGGATCGGTGCTGTCTCGCGGTGTACCGGAGTGCTTGGCTTGCGTTTAGCAGAGACGTTATAGATTTCATGCGGACTCGTTAACTATCCGTCCGTCCCGAGTCCCAGACAACCCAAGATCTAGTTCCTAATAGGACAGTGCTCCCTCGCACATACCGACACGCATCATTTGTGAGCCCAACCAGTTCCTCTAACTCTCGTTCCTGCGCCGCATGACCAGTCGAGAACACGGTGTCCCACGCATTTGCCTGACTCTGCTGGTGCATGCGGACAGCCCGAAATTCACGAGGCACTTCTGAGACCACGGATTCATGTGCGAGGGCAAGGGCATGAGGTCCCAACACTGCCATAACGGCAGTAGCTTCATCTACGCTGGCAGATGAGGACACAAAGACGAACGGGGATCCCGCAGAGAGCGGTTCGTCCCTACGCATCCAAAATCAACCGTTAATACGACGTACAAATCGCGTGCAACTCACAACCATATTTCCTCGTATGTCTCCTTTTGACCCGTCGCGGGATTGAGTCCAATACCAGTTTCAATCTCTTTCCCATCGCGGTGTATCATCTCGCCCTCGTCCGCCACTCCGTCGTCACGCGAGTCAATGACATCGTGGCTCCACCGGTGCCGGACAGGCGAAGCAGACAATGTGTGACGGAGACCGGCAAACCCCCAATTGATCGTGCTCGATCTGTTCAAGGGCAGCGAAAGACGTAGATCGAGGTAGAACAGTGTAGCACCGACGCCGCCTGGCGATGTTGAGCGAGAAGACAAGACGAGGACGTCCGAGTCCTCGAACGGCGGGGTGCGAGTCACCCAAGCGATGCTTTCGCGCGTAGATACGAACGGTTGGCCGTACAGCAAAGACATGTAGAATTCCCACGAAGTCACATGATGCTTCGTCGACTTCCATATGTCTTGCGACGAACACACCAGACGGTCGCGTCGCAGCCAGCGTCGGTCTTGGGTGCTAATCATCATGCCTTGTATGCTCAGACAAGTCGGCAACTACAGCACCCCCCAAAAGAGGACGTCTCGTTACAGACGGCACCCATTGATACCTTGCTTGCAGACTATGCACAACATGGAAATGTTCGAGATCTCGAACTATGCATGTCTCATATGTTGTCCGGTATGTCTCCGTCCTTTTTTTGAAATCAGTCTTTTTTCATTATTACATTCTCAGCGCCGCCGACCGAACACCAGCGGGATCTGCACGTCAAAGCTCACATCCTCAACGATTCCACTCAATCACCCCCACTCTCGACGGTACAACAGTTTCCGACCAGCGCACTCGCCGTCTTGCACCAGTACGAAGCCAGTGGCCATTTCGCGCCAATCAAGTCGTACACTAGGGTCATATCCGCCCTTTTCAACGTCCAAACATGCCCCTCTTCTGACCCGGGACTCGGACACGCCGCAGCGCAAGCGCAAGCCTGGGATCTTTTCGCCCACATGCGTTACGTCGCCCATCCTGTTCCAGATGCCCATTTGTATTCACTGATGATCCGAGCTTGTGGATCACCTTCTCGACCAGAGCCCGAGCGTGCCTTGGACCTATGGACGGAGATGCAAGAGAACGGCGTCAAACCGACGAAAGGTGCTTACGAGGCTGTGATAAAAGTATGTGGTCGAGCCGGGCCGGAGTGGTTGGGGGAGGGCACGAGGCTCGCGAGGGAGATGAGCGAACAGTATCCGATCACTGGCGCGAACGGAAGAAGATTGTGGTGCGCCCTGCTGGAAGGCTTGAAACGTGCTGGAAATGTCGAAAAAGCTAGGTGGATACTCGCCGAGGCCGTGCGAGGCAGCGGTGATAGTGGTCAACACGCGATGGTGGATGCGGAGTTTATGACCCACATTTTCCACGCTTATGCGTCGTACAAGCCGCCGTTCAGAAGGGAAACGACTCGACTCGTCGATCGTAGCGCGGTGTCCACGAACGAATATCACTCGGAGGAAATGTCGGGCCACAGCGATCCAGCCTCGCACATGTCCGCCGAGCCGTCGCGGGATGGCTTCCCTGATGTCCCGACAGAGAAACTGCCACCATTTTCTCGTCTCCCTCCACAGACATCCTTTGACGTCATTGCAGAGGTAAAAACTCTTTTCAACAAGATACTCGAGGACAGCTCCCTATCTCTGGAGGAAGCACGCCTTTCCCCGCAAGGTGGTTTGCTTACGGGTGGATTTGCGCGGGTCGAGCTGACGCCTGCGCTCTTAAATGCTTACCTGTCCGTGTTCTACAAACACGCGAGTATCGAGACTTCGCGGGAGACTTTTGATTCCCTTTTTAACAGTTCATCCGGGGCACTTGTGTCCCATCCTGACGAATATACCTACGTCAATGCGCTCGAGAGGTGTGCGATCACACGGCCCGAAGACCGTCGTCTAGCAACTCAATGGGCTGAGAACCTCTGGCAGAACTGGGACGAAATAGAGGCAAAAGGCGTAAGGGATGGTAAGGGAACTGTCGGGTCATTTGCACGGTTGATCGAGAAGGCACATACTGCCATGAGACGAGTGCTTATATTGTATGTCATGCCGTTTGATCATTCACGCACTATGCATGACGCGGGCCCTGCAGATCTGGCGATATCGACGGCGCTCTATCGTTGCTACGATCATTTGTTTCTCGGTACCCGCCGAACGCTGTGTTGCAGCCAGACAACTCGCGACAAGTCTCATTCGATACGCTATCAATAGTGCCGCCCACCAAACCACCTTCGGAATCGGAACCGACGATCATCCAACTATTCGCCAAACCTCCCATCCTCTCTACTCGCACGATACTCACGAATCCCGCGTCTTCAACACTGTCCACGGCGCGACCGTTGGTCCGGCTCACGTCTGCTGTTACCCCCAAGGACGATCGCGTGCCGCCAATCATTGGATTCAGCGACATCGAATTGCTTCACGCGAGGTTAGCGGAGCACGGGAGGATTAAGGACATTGGGTATATCAAATGGGTGTGTATGACGTATGCCAACGCGCTGAAAAGGAGGAGGAAGAAGGTTCTCAATGCTACTCCAACACGACACGAAGATGAGGTATTGATGTGATCGTAGGGATACTATATATCAGGCTCCCGTTTAATATTCTGCCATACTCGCCGCTGGCCCTCGTTTTAGCACCAAAGGTACATACATGCCGTCTGCTTTTTTACACAAAGCCCCAGCGGACTTCGGCTTTGAACGCAGTGTCGAGATCTCAGCCGGAGGCGGGCCTTGACATCAAACGCAGGACCGTCCGAAAGGGATGCCTAGAATATGTGCAATAATACACTTGCACGACTCACGAAACGGAAATTCGTCGCATGTCGGCTTCTAGCTCGAAATGAGGGCGTACTACACCTATCCTCGCGATCGACATACTCGTTGGCACTATTTATGACCAATTTTGCGAGAACGCTGCTCCAGCAACTGGGTCGGGATCTACCGACGCGGCGGCTGACTAAGTGTAAATGAATTGATGGGTGCTAGTTTGTCCGTTGATCTTTCTCGAGTTCTGCAGTGTCTCTGACATTTTGATGGCTTATTTCGCGAAG
>JBBPLG010000161.1:0-38778 GCA_038089695.1 Xanthoconium separans | reverse complement strand
ACAGAAGTCGTACACGCCGTCGCGTGACGCGCAGCAAGCTGAACGATAAATCCTCGAGAGAGCTTGGCTGTAAAAAGAAACGCAAGAAAGGCTGGAGTCTTCATGGCGGGGGTTTGGAAGGCCCTCGTGAGCGTTCAAAACCCTTTGAAACATATTTGTACGCAAAAATTTGGGCCATCTATCTCCACGATTTGAGGTAGACCCGTGATCAAATCGGACCGCGGCAGAGTGGAAGTGAGGAGTCAAATGTCAGGCCTTCAGGTGCCAGGAAGGCTGGTTCGTCTTTTTTTTTTCTCTCTCTCCCCTCTCGGATGGTCCGCGATATGTTTGCGAGGTTATTTCGAGCCTCGTTATCCACTAGCAAGACGCTAGAGACCTGGATGAGCTTTCTAATGATTGACGGACCATGGTTGACTTCTCCTTTGTCATCCTCGCCAATTTCGCCGTCCAGATGCACCTGGCACACAATCATTCTACGCAATTTTCAGCAATTTGCATATCGATAGAGCGGGCATCCAGCGGTGCGATTGGGTCATTGCCTAATTCGGGACCATCGGACTGGGTTCCACCGTCCAGGAAGAACTCAAATTCGTTTCCATTTGCCATCTGATCGAATGGCTGGGACCGGTATCGCCGAGACTCCGCTTTCAACAACCTGAACGACAATTTGCTGTCACCGTGATCAAAGATGGGCTCATCTGCTCTGGAGTTCCGCTCGTGCATGGCACAACGTGTTATGCTGTCAACGGCACCACAACCCACGAGTACAGAGGGATTGACTTGGCTGGAAAACTAGTAGTGCAACAGTCGGCCAGGGCAGCTTGCACAAAAAGTTGATAAACGATGTTTTATAGTCTGGTTCATCCCAAGAGCGAGGAGATTGCCTATCTGACGTTGGAGAGTTGGATGGTCGTGACCTCGTTCATCGCTGTAAAGCGTCTACCCCCTTGACTTTTTCGTGGCCGGTCTGATGGTCGATGCTTAGCTTTTGGATGAATCCTTCCCACACTTGTGCGTAGTTGCGCACCGTTTTTTACGTTCATGCAAGGATCATCATACTGTCTGCTCAGCTTGTGAATGCGGGCTGGATATCTAATCGCTTCGCTCGCGACATCTCTGCGAATCAAATTTACAACGAGACTGTTGTTGACTTAACCTGCAACGGGTTCGATATCCTAGAGAGGGCATGGGAATATAACATGTTCTATCTGGTCTGTCGTGTTTTTCTGGTCAATGACGGCAGTACTCCTCTCGTCTATCCATGCCAGACTGTGGGCTTTTGATAAGGTACGGATATCCGCTTCCACGATGGCTGTCATTGAGCTCGAGACGTGTAGTTGTACTCAAAGACAAAGTTTTCCAGCGTCAGCAGTCATGAATCAGATGTTGAAGATGCAGTCCCCTTGCTCCCGGTCCTTGTATTTGACTCAAGCACCACAACAGTGGCGACTTTGGATGCGGGTGTTCCTCCAATCCACGAGTTTCTTCACCCTGTCCTCCGCCGCGGCGTGGCTTAATAAATGACAGTCTCCGTCGTACCACACGACGAGCGTCCTGTATGACTGTTGGGTTCTATGTCATGGCCATTGTAGGTGTGCGGTCGGTCCTGGAATCTACATCGAGTGGCTCAGATCATCGTTCCAGTCCACGCGTCCACTTGCTCCTTATTGGCGATACTGAGACAGATTTTGTTCGTGCTTCAGGGCACGTACGCCATCAACAAGGAGAGTTTCCCCTGGTAATCGCCCTCTTGAACATCGTCTTGCTGGACATCTCCAGTCCCTGGTTCACAAGTCCGCTTTACCGGTACGAATACCGGGATTGGCGCACGTTTTCTTGCATGACGACCTTGGCAGACGTCTTGCTTGTCATGACGTGCGTCCTGTCCGTCGTCTGCAGACTCAACTTTGGTAAAGGACTCGCCCATTTCCGTGAGTAAAATGGTGCATGACGGATGTGATATTCACCGTCGACGCGCGACACATTGACAGTAGTCATCAAGCAAAGCTGCAAGCGGCCGGTTTTGCGTACAACACGTTCATGTATGCCGACAAGGACCCTAGGAGCCAGAGACGTCTTCATTGAACCGACCCGACTCTGCTTTCAAACGTCCCACGTCCACATGTTCCGTCGAGATGGACGAAGTAGGCACATCATTGATAGGAGAGAGGGAGAGCACGATCAGGATTCCATGGAATGAAGCGAGACTATCCAGCGATCAAACCGTCACCAACGATGGGGATAGCTGCCCGGACAGATCGGACGAGTAGCAAAGCAAATGATCGTCGCATGAAGCGTGGGCTTTCCACCCCGGCCAAATCCCGTTCGCGGGTCGACACGGGACGACGGACGGCTGCTTTTCGGGCTACTACGGATACCGCTCGGATGTACGTCTCAGGGATGTGCTGATCCATAGACTTGATCTGCGCGGGTCGACATGTCCGACACGGATTGAGGACTCGTGCGCGTTTCAGAGTAAGAGGTGGGCAGGCTAACTTGCAGCTTAACTGCAGGCTACAAGTCTGCCACCACTTGTGTATTGGCGCGCCGCGGTGCACTGACGCGTGCGAGTGGAATGAGATACTAGATAAAACGTGGATGATAAGCGAGGATCGGTAGGGCAGACCCAACCGACGTATCCGTAGAGCAGCGTCACGTCGCTGTGTTGACAAATGTTTGGTGCTGTGGTCTCAGTGAGATAGGGGCTAAGTTGGTCCGAGAGACCTTGCCATGGACGTCGATGAACGAATCACGCTCAATTATTGGTTCCGTTCTGAAGATCCTGAACAATTATTCCAGGTCAATATCTCAAAGACAGCGACTGTCTATGATCTTCAAGTGGCCATCAAGAATAAGAATTCAGCGACTTTTCGCGATGTCGATGCAGACGCTCTCCGTCTTTACAAGCCCAAGGTTGCCGTATCCGAACCATTTAAAGAGAATCTCAGAAAACTCATCCTCTCCGAGCACGGGGAGTTCTTGTATGCGGTAGATGAGTTATACGAAGTTTTCCCGGAACCACCACCCAAGCGCGACATCCATGTCATAGTGGGTATGTGGCTGAACTGATCCAGCTGGCCCCGACAATTGATTCTTCTTCTGCAGATGCGCCATTGACGATTGTCTGTTGGTTACGAGGAGCCGATCTCAAAGACTGTTTTCGAATTCCAATCCAACCGGGTGAAAGCATCTACCCACTTATATCCCGCATCAAGGACGCACTTCCCGAACTGAGGAACAACCAGATATGCATATACAAGATATCTGGAGATGAGAGTGAACTCCGAGAGTGTCTTAACAAGACCGGTGGTGGTGAACTACTCCAAAGGAATAGGACGCCTCCATTAGCACGCGAATTCCTGGATGTGCCAGTTCTTGATCCTTTACGTGTGGTTATTGAAGCTTCCGCTATGGGAGGAAATAGCCCGACCCCTGGTTAGTGTTTCCGACTTCTCCTTGCCCTGGCTCAGAATATCTGATGGATATGCTTCCTGAAGTTCAGGAAACAATTTCTCGTGTCGACGGCACGCGAAACGTTATAGAGGAAGATGTATGCATGCGTATCCCGGACTTTGTTACCACTTTTGAACAGAAGTTGCTCCGGAAGCCACGTCTAGATCCTCCCTTCGATGTGCGTTGTGTTCTTGATTTGTCCGTCTGCTGTTCGATTTTGACCGTCAGTATAGGCACAAATGCAGACGATGGGCATTTCCGAAGAATATTTTGAGCCTCACCAGACCTCGACAGCTGAGGATTCTCAGGAGGGAATACGGCGTGCTGACCCATTGGAGGTGACACATACCCTATATCACATTGTGCCTTACAATTGGCAGCTTGCTTGGCAAAATGAGCCCATAAAGGCACCTATTATGGCCTCGATCTTCTTTGATGCGTTCTTTTGTGGAAAGAATGGAAGGAATATCGTTTTGAGGTAAGTGCTCCCTTCCTTGGCCCCTCCATATTCATGGTCTGTCCAGAGATGAACCTTGGCCTTTCGATGTTGTCGTGGAACGTGAAAATGATACTGAACTACGCAAGTATCGGCCTCGTAGTGACTTTCTCATCACACACTCCGATCTTCCTCGACTGTTCGTGAAGGTTGACTCCGCACCCGCGACTACATTTCCTAAAGATCTTCGATGGATGCTTGCTACGGGGGCCTTCGTCGTTCGTTTCGCAAACAAGTTTGTGAGCACTTTCAGCCAGGAGAAGAATTTCGTCCTCTGTGCCTTCTTTATTTCTTTCGATGGCACCGCCACTCGCTATACCTTATTTCAGATCCCAAACGATGAAACGGTGTGTTGTACTTTGGAATGTAACAAACGACTCATAGGCTCACGCCTTTCAGGTTTATTACAGAACAAAGGATTTTCGGTTGAATGACCGGCTTGGTCGCGTCGAGTTCGCACGCCATTTGTACAACCTTCACGCAGAATTAGACCAAAGCGAAGACCAAGCTGCGAAGGATGCAGTCATGAAGTTTCGTGAGGCGGTCAGGCGAAGCCAAGTGAAGTCGATGTACATCAAGTCTGAGACTGATTGTACAGAGAGCGATGACGATGACGATGACCCCTGCGATGACGATGACTCTGCTAGCGGAAATGGCTACACTGCACAGCTTAGAGCACATGGCTATAAGGTGGAACCGAAAGTCATTGTGGATGACAGCGGCGGCACATGGGAGCCAATTTCCAAGGTCTCGGAAAACCCTTTTCATTCGTTTGTGATACTGACGCTCGACCTCAGACGCCGGATCATATTCTCACTGTGTATAGACCCACAAACCGCAAAAAAATGTTCATTGCGAAGAAAGTTCGGGAGAATTCGGACGAGCTCGAGATCTTGAAGCTTCTCGATACTATCCGACCCAAGTCCCACCATGTCATCTCGTTGGTCGATTCGTTCGACGGGTGGGCCATTCTACCCAAAATGGCCACCGTCCAGGGCCACTATTTATGGTCTGAAGTGTTTGAAAGCAAGGTTCTCAAAGTCTGCCTGGGTCTCGTCAAAGGCCTCGCGTATCTTCACGAGCACCGTATCGCTCACAGGGATATCAAGCCGGACAACCTTGTTGTCGACGAGAACTTCACCTTGAAAATTATCGACTTTGGATTTGCCATGGAAGTAGAAAACGAGGATGAGGAGGTCAATGATCAGTGTGGAACGCCGTATTGGATCGCCCCCGAGGTCGAGAAGAAGTTGAAGCACAGTCCGATCAAGGCAGACCGATGGAGCTGTGGGCGGGTTATTCTGTGCCTACTTGATCGGTTCCGCAAAGAAGACAAACTCCTGAGGGCATTTGCGAGGGACTTGACGGCGTATGATCCCAAGCAGCGGCCATCATTACTTGGATGGGGTAGGTATTTGACTCCGCAGTTCCCGGGCTCTGGAAACATAGAGAATTCCGACGCAAGAGAGGCCGCGCTGCCTCGACAGAACCTGGAAGTCGATGAAGATATGAGGCCCCCGAATGTGAAGAAGCCAAGACTCGAGTGAGGCCAGAGTGATATGGGTGGATTCCGAGATCGTTATGGCCTAGGACTTGCATAAGATACCGATGTTTCCTCAAATTCTAGTTACTAGTAGCCACTTCCGACTGTATAATTAGCAAAGCATTCTTATAATATGTGTTCTTTTCCAAGCTGGCACTCGAATCCACTGTACTGTGGATCGTACTCGAATCGGGGACCATCCTATGTCCCTGGGTTTTCGGAGAACTAAACGCAAAAAGGGCTTCTAAGAGTCTTCATGGCTAGGGTTTGGATGGCCCTCGTGAGTGTCGAAAACCCTCTGAAACATACTTTTACGCAAAAAAATTGGGCATCTATCTCCACGGATGAAGATAGCCGCGTGATCAAATCGGACCGCAGCAGAGTGGAAGTGAAGAGTCAAAACGCCTGGCGCCAGGAAACGAAACAGGCGCAGGTGGTGCTCGCACTCAATATATGACCTTGGTACAAGGTTACATACCTCGGAATTCCATGATGCCTATCGAGATTTGAGAAGTTCCATGAATAATCAACTCAAAGCAGTGTGTTTGTGGAAGTTCGTCTCATAGTGTCGGACGCTTTCGACGTCATCAGTGTGGTCTTGCAAATAAAGTTCACAAACTCTAACTCGGAAAATGCCGACCCAACATCCTTGCGAACCACAACATTGGTCTGCCCAGCAGCAAACAGTGCAGTCCAAGTAACCGCCCTGCGGTCAACTGATTATCTATACCACTAGTCACGCGAAAACTAGACCATCAGCTTTTCGACAACTGCCAGGTGGACCTCGTACACCAAGCGCTTCAAGTGAACATGCTGGTAGATTTATCGCAACCGCAAAATTTACATTCATGTCAGGCATACCGCCCCAACATACAGGCTGGTTGTTGATCATGCGTCACAATATTGACGGAACGTCAGGCGACGTTGAAGGACCCATCTGCGAACTGTCTGTACTCCGTAAGCGCTGCCAGTGATGCTGAGAGAATATATGTGAATGAATGCGCTGGTGCTAATTTTTTTGGTCTGTTCAGCATTTGTGCCCGAGCTTCGACATCGACCTTTCTCCGATGTAGTGTTCGACCGTTTTACTTAGGAAGCATTTTTTTCTTGAATGGCCTACTGGTATTTGGTTGTAGTCGTGTGTCGCCATCCCCGTCTTTTCTCGGCTCCGTCATGCCAGATACAGGGCCTAGTTTTTGTTTCTCGAAGGTTGAGAATTTTCCTTCAGTGGTTGTATGCGTTATAATCAGGCAAGTGACTGTCTATATGCACGGTGTCCCTCACCTGGACTTCAAACTAGAAATTGAAACATTCAGGACTCGTTTTGAGGTTGTAACCCTGGTAGTGTTGACGGCGTTGATGTAGACTCTGGTTATTGCCAAGTACCAGCCAATCGGCATGAGAATGCGAATTGCCGATACACGACTTCAAAGGGACATCAAACACATGTCGTATCAATGGAGTACTCTATGATACTGTACGTCACAGAATACCTGTTACTTGTGGTGATTGATGTTGATGTTGATACCATCACAAACAATCGCGAAATTCAGAGCTGGCGATCATCAGATCTGATCCAGTCATCCTGCTAATCACTATCCTGCTCTTAGATACCGCATGTTTTATGCTAGTTATATCGCGTCACCCTATGCGTTTCATTTGTTCAACGTTGTCCTGTCCACAGCTCCATGGATCTAAATGAACAAACACGTGATTCGTTGCCATTGATGGTGAGTAAAACCAATCCGCTCAACAATTTCCTTGAAGGGATCATGCGTGGTCTTCCAGACTATGTCTGCGCCAGTGTTCACTCCGAGTTTTGTCGAGCAATGAGCCCGGGTCAGTGAGAATAACTAGTGGAACTGGGAGAATCCTTTTTTTCCCTGCTCGATCGGAGGGTGGGGCTAACTCGCCCACACATTCGCACGAGTTTCTGAAATCATCTGCGTTTGTGATGTCGTTTTCTCAATTGTTCCCATCGTCCGGGCCACACGGGACGCAAAGGTCCATGGTAGGTTCATTTCAAGTATATGCAAGTACTTCATCACTTGGACCTGGCGAATATTGTAATCATGTGGCCATGCTACATGCATGGACCTGATGAAACATGGCAAGCGTGTGCCAATTACGCTGACCGTGTTCCAAGCATCACCAATAAGCACTGATTAAATGGGTCATGAGGGCGTTTCTGTCGTACAGCCTCCTGTGATCAAATTATCATAGCATCATAGAGTCGCATCATAGTCCAATTCCCGATCGTCGTGGTCTGCTGGCCTTTTCTTAAAAACGAATTCATGAGTCCGCGGAAATAAGAGAGCGCCAGTACGTACAATTTACCATGTACATAGCAAAGGGGATGTTGCCAGCAAACGCCATGTCGGGTGGACCGTTGCATCAGGCACTTTAGATTCAAGGAAAAACATGCGGTGCTCGGGCAAGCGCGGAGTGTGTGTGTGCGCCGCATCACATAAGTGACGCGCCCACTGGAGCATCATCTTCATGATGGCACCAACTTGGCATACTGTGCCTGGCGCAATGACGTTGAGCCTCTCAATTTGATCCATCAGACTCGTCCCGACGTTGCACGCCTCAATTGAGACGTCCGGGGGCGTTCTGGAACTTCAATCCTGGCCATTTACATCAATCATAGTATTTTTATTGTTCTTGTCCGCCGACGTGGGTCCACTTCATGCAGGTGAGGTGAACTGTGGGAACATGACAACTTATGTAACACCTCTGACTGATTCCCACTGCGCATCGATGTCTTCACCCGTGTGTCGTTCATTTAAGCAGCCCTTGAATCAATGAGTCACTGCGCAGTGCGCAAACTACTATAGCATTGGCGCGCAGATAACAAATCACCTCTGAGCTGGGCCTTCCAGCAACGAATCTGGCGATTACGTTCAAATTGCCTCCACCGCCATGCTAAGGGTGTCAGGGGCCTCGAGGTGATACCATCAGCCATTTGACAACAGAGTAAGTTGTTCGCTTCCTGATCCATTTCCTTGCACAATGCTCAGCCTTGATCTGACAGTTAGCATGCAAAGCCCATATATATTTACAATTCCGGCTACCATGTTGCATTGTCGGGAAGTTATAATTGCAAACAGAAGAAAAAAGGCGCTGTCGTACCCACTTCCATTCTACCTACCGCGCAGGTCGCTACTGAATATTGAATACCCAAGTGAACTGCATATTCCCACTTGGTCATGCGATTGGACATCCAAGAACTACTATTAAATCATGTCTCCGGCACGACCTACTACGTCGTAGGTCTCATCGCCGGTGTGACTCTAGTCTCGATGCTGAAGTCTTCTAATAGTCCAAACGTACGTCGGTCAAGTATTAGAGGATATTTGCCTTCTTGTTCACAGTTTTGGATCAGTTGGACAAAATCCCAACAGTTGGTTCAAGTACGTGGCTAGGATCTTGGTGGGCCGGTGTCAAGTTCCTGGTCAATGCCACCGGTCTCGTCCAGGAAGGTTATGACAAAGTGAGTTATTACCCTTTTCAGTATCTGGAAATGTTGATTGGCGTGATGACCGTAGTACAAGGGTGGACCATTCAAGGTGTCAACATTCTACCGCTGGATGGTTATCGTCAGTGGTCCCCTGTATGTGGAAGAATTTCGCAAATCTCGCGATGATGAATTGAATTTCCTGGAAGCAGCAGGCGAAGTGAGTATATCTTACCTCCTTTTCGCATCCACCTGACTCGAGCACAAATAGCTTTTGGAAGCAGAGTACACACTAGGACACGATACTCACTACAATCCGTACCACATCGGGATCCTCCGCTCGAAAATGAGTCGTCATCTCGGAGCCCTACATACCAGCGTTAGAGAGGAAGTAATCACGGCTTCTGACGAGATTTTGGATCTCGAGGATCACGGTCAGTTGATGTTGATTATCACTGCCGACACTTTTCTCAGACTTTAATCACAAATTACTAGAGTGGAAGAGCATTCCTACTCTCAGTACTGTCCAAAAGATCGTTACCCGAGCTACCAACCGGGCGTTCGTTGGTCTCCCTCTATGTGCGTCCCCATTTTCGTTTGGTTTCCGATTTCTGAAGTTGACATCCGTAGGTCGTGACCCTGATTGGGTGAAGCTCAATATAGATTTTACCTTGGACGTCGTCAAAGGGGCAGTTATAATCAACATGTTCCCCAAGTTCATGGCGCCGCAAGTGAAAATCCCTTGCCTATTTTCATCTAATTCCTGATCTTTCGTCAGGCTTGTTGCACGCTTTATGACGAATGTCCCTGCCAGCACGAGGCGTGGTGTAAAGCAACTTGCGCCACTCATCGAAGCGCGACGACAGCTAATCGATGAGCAGGAGACTTCAGATCCCGATCATCCTGTGGGTTGGTCTCTCTGTTTCTGTGACGGTAACTCACCTGCGCTTTGGTAGAATGAACTTTTGCATTGGTTGATAGAAGGTTCAGAAAGTTCTCAACGCAACGTCAACAACATAACTTCACGTGTCTTGGCCGTAAACTTTGCTGCCATTCATGTATGCATTATCCACTCTGTTGGCGATGCGATAGTAACCAAGTTTGTCCATGTTCTAGACCACCTCAAATGTAGGTTGGACCCGACAAACAAGATTTATCGCTTAATTACCTTTGACAGAGTTTTACTCAAGCACTTTACAATCTGGCCGCCAATCCTCAGCACGTTCAAGAGCTTCGTGGTGAGGTAGAGTCGGTTGTGAAGGAGGACGGCTGGTCGAAGGCCTCAGTGGGGAAAATGCACAAAGTTGACAGCTTTATGAAAGAGACACAACGTATGTACGGTATAGGTCTTGGTAAGTGCTGTGAATATGTCTCCCCAGCGCAACTCACCTATTTCTGTTCCCAGTGAACATGATACGAAAGACGGCGAAGGACGTCACATTTGCAGACGGAACTGTCATTCCAAAAGGAACCTTCGTTGCGATGGCCTCCCAAGCCATGCACTTGGACAACGATATTTACGACAATGCTGATATTTTCAACCCATTCCGTTTTTCCAAAGCACGCGCTGGCGAAGGCGGCCCTGACGTCAAATATCAGTTTCCCGTGACAAACCCTGATTACTTGGTATTCGGACACGGCAGACATGCATGGTGAGAACCTCTCCCTTGCTTCTTGGAGGTGTATCGACCTGTGTGTACTTTTCTGCAGTCCCGGTCGTTTCTTCGCCGCGAGCCTGCTCAATACCATGCTCGCTCATTTTCTTATCACGTACGATGTGAAACTGGAGGGAAACAACACGACCCGCCCTGAAAATTTGCGGATAGGCACGTCGGTTGCAGCCAACCCTACTGCTCGCATCATGATCCGGAAGAGGGTGTGTTAAGCTTTCTGTCGGGCTGTACAATGTGAATCATGGTCTCATTGACGAGATCACAGTAGCGACAGATTGGTGTCAATATGTACATAGTAGCTCGTCAAGTTTGATGTGACCAGAGGATCGTCATGGGTCATTGACTCAGTCGAGCGCGTCGCAGACCCAACCAGTGATTATCTGTGAACTACTAGAGTGTGGTAGCTTCATGAGTGAGAAGTAACCGATACTAAGCATTAATACTATGTGTGTACAGCTACTTCGCTGCTTGTGGCCACGGTGACACTAGTTCTGGTCCCCTCGGAAATCCGTGAACGCACTGCCTTTCTGTCACGGTGCGCCGTGCGCCCGGAATCCTAATTTCTACTAGCAGCAGATTAAGATGTAAACGCCTCCACTTACGACAGGTGCTATTTGGGGGCAGCCGGTCATCGATGTTGTTGACGAGTCTTTGTCACGATGGCGAGCTCTGCTCGATGATCGATTGATGATCGATCAATTGTCACCTCACAGGATACACTATGTACTTAGTAGGACCGTGTAATCGTGGCGACTAACAGACAGATCAGCACAGCCCAGTGATTCGGCCTCCGTACAATCTACAAAGTGTATGCAAGTACTGCCATCGAATCCACGGACCGACAAGCCCTCGGACACTCTAAGAAACACAAACCTGAGCGTGTTACTTTTTCACGGGCTGCGAGTAGAGCGCCGATCGAAGCTGGAATCGCTCGAATCAGGAAAAAAAAATAGTGTACAGTTTGCTCACCCCAGTCGGAACGGCCACGGTGAGCCGGCAATTGAAACCACAACATCATGGCTTCGCAACTTGCTCTCGGTGAGGATAATTGTTGTGTTAAATTAACCCACTTCGATATTTCGCCTCAACATTTCTTCCCAGACGTCTCCAAGTGGACGAGAATGATTGCATTCTTTGCCGTCCTTGCTATCGTATCACGAGTCGTTAAGTTGGTCAAAGGTATCAAGGTGTGTGATGGTTTTGACGACGAAGCTCGTGCGCTGGGTCAGAACAAGTAGAAGGAAGTAATATTTATAATGAAAATAGGCCGTCAATTCGCTTCCTGGTTTCCGTATTCCATTTGCCCCGATTTCCATTCTAGGCTGCCTTTTGCCTGATACTTGGTGGAACCCTAGTGAGTGCTTCCCAACTTATATCTCTCCAATTTCTACATGCAAGCTATCACTAGGTTTCGTGCTCGTGTGGAAATGGCGAAAGAGTCGGAACAGTATGTGATGCATCATGATTGCAGATTCCATACGCACCCTGAAAAACTTTTTTCCAGTCTACCAAAGATTTGGTCGCGATACAGTTTCATTCGTACCGTTCTTCCACGGTACCCCAACGATATTCACGCGATCTCTGGACGTAGGAAGACAGATCCTCTCAGGGGGGTTAGATACGTTTGACAAGTCCCCAGCCTTTGGAGGACCTTTCTTGTAATTCTACGCTTCATTCCCGCTGGCCTGTTCCAGGCAGAGCTGATCTCGTCCCGATCAGGTTTTGGGGTCCTAATATCGTTGATGCATATGGCGACCATTGGCGAAAATACCGTAGGATCTCCAGTCCTGCGTTCAACAACGACACGTAAGTAAACGGTCACGAATCGAGGGTGAGCGAGCAATGCCGAGTGATGGTCGTTATCATCTTGAAGCTATGCGAATGTGTGGGACGCCTCGTGCAAACTCTTTACGGAAATGGTGTCCTCGCAAGGCTGGGCATCGCAAGACGTTATCGAAATGTCCAGTGTCGATTCCATCACGTTCAAGGTACTCTCCCTCCGCGTGATCAACACTACGCGGCATGCGCGACTAATCTGCGCATTAATCCTCATCACAGTTTTCGATCACCGTTTTTACGTCAGTGGGGTTTGGAGTGCCTCTGAAATGGACCAAGACGTCTAGTCAAGGCGAAGAGCTCAGCGTACATGAATGTCTTGACATCATCACAAAAACACTCATGCTCCCTCTTGTGGTCCCTTCTTGGGCCTGGAACCTGCCGTTTGAATGGTCAGTATGTCACTGTTATCCTCTATTTTTTGACAACCACCGCAGGATGCGACGCACGCGCAGAGCCTACGATATCATGCGTGTATTCATGCGATCCCAGGTCAACACGATAAGAGAGACCGTTCGCTCTGGAGAAGCCAGCGAACAGGTTCAACCCAACATTAGTGATCTTTTCTCACGTTTGATTCGTGCTTCGGAGGATGAAGGAGGCAAGCTTGGCCTTAGTGACGACGAATTGGTAAGTCGAGTCTTGGCATACTTCTCTTGTCTCGGGAAGGCAAGCTTCGGAAAGCATGGACCGTGGGATGACACGGGTTTTCTTCCTTTGTTAGATTGGTAACGTGTTCTCGTTTTTGTATGCTGGCCACGGTACGTACATTGGTATACGAGCTATCTCATTCTGATCCGACACGGGAACCACTCTAGACACAACGGCCCATAGCTTGTCGGCGACACTTGCATTGCTGGCTGTGAATCCCGATGTTCAAGAAGAACTTGCCTCCCAAGTGAGAAAAGTGACAGAAGGGAGAGACAGTGACACTTTGGTGAACGTGACTGTAGTTCAATTTGCACTGGGTTCTAACTCCAGATACGCGAATTCTCAGCTGTATGAAGACTATGGTAAACTCGAAAAGGTACTCGCAGCGTTCTACGAAGCTATTCGAATGTTCCGTGAGTGACCCCGATCAGATGCATGACACTTTCTGAAACTCAGGGGGTTCGTCGAAGCTCCTGGACCGCTCGTTCCCCGCGAGGCCAACAAAGATACGGTCATCAACGTGTCGGATACAGCTGAACCACGCACTATATTCGTGAAAAAAGGTACCCATGTAAGTCGCCATAATGCTGATTGCCATCATCCTGATTCATCCCCTCCACTGTCACTGATGGAACTCGACGCCATAGGTTGCAGTCGATCTCGTCGGAATCCGTAAGTGGACAACCATAACCTGCGTGTTTGTTTTCCCTCGAGTAACTGTTACCTGAATGTTCTTAGAATATCACCCACGATACTATTCCGACCCTGAAGTCTATCGGCCTTCACGATGGTACGCGAAGAAACAGAATCACACTTCAGAAGGTACTGCGGACTTTACCGGGTTTAGCTTTGGTACGTACATATGCCAGCGCACAGCCTGGTTCTCATCCATCTATCTATCGTTGTTATCAACTCAACTAACGTAACTTCCGCTAGGTCCCCGTTCCTGTATCGGCAGAAAATACGCATCCACGGAGGCCGTATGTTTCCTTGCGCATCTGCTGCGCGATTGGCGGGTCGAGCCCTTATCTTTGATGCGCCCAAACGGGAAGTTAGAGAGCTTGGATGAGTGGCAGGAACGTACTTTGCGGGCGGATCTGAAGATAACGCTGGGTATCAAGGATTGTGGACTCCGATTCGTGCGACGCAGATAAATGCCGGCAGGTGCCTTGATAACCGGCACCAAGAATGCATACTGCAAGACACGTCTCTTACAACACTTTGTTTGGAAGAGAAATCATTTCCGCTTGTCAGTGCTTAGGAAGCAACTTTCCTTCATTTGTCTGAGCTCCATCGAATGATTTTACAACTCCTGATCGCTCTCGTGCCTGCCGTTGACCCCCGTATGATGGTGGAAATTAAACTATCGCTAAACTTACATATGAGTACATCGTTTCTTATGGACAATATTCCTTTTTCTGGCCCGTTACGAGCACCATCGGACTGAAAATCTACTCAATGACAAGTCAAATTTAGTGGATGCGATAGTAATCTAAAGACATACATACCCGTAAGCGCGCCGCAGCCAACAATGCCTCGATGGAAAGTTGACCGTACCACCAGCTGAGAGAGGGGTACGAATTCGACCGACGACTTTGGTGATCTTCGAGGGGACGGTGCCACGGTATGTCCTTTTCACAAAGCGCGAGGTCAGTTGCGGACACGTTCACGAGACCTGCTACTTCAAGATTTGAAACAAGCCTCCCAACGGTGTTGATAGAGTCGGCCTTGACCGTCGTTGGGAAACTACGCCAAAGATTCTCGGCAGCCACAACGTGTTCCCTGTTGGCAGGTGTCATTGTGTCGGTGAAGCACCATTCGTAACTCGCGAACTAGATGTCTGTGTTAACCTGCGAGGTTCAGTTAAGCTCATCGTTCTCACTCTACCAAGGGGCTTCAGTAATCTTTCAACGTGCTTATAGAGTACCGCGGGCAAGGGGGTTCGCTATAGCAGCAGTTCAATGCCTGTCACAAGACAACTGTGCATGCAGCGCACATAACCAAGCTCAATGGCAAACACTGCATCGAACGAGCAATCTGGAAATATTTCGAGTGCTTCACATATGTTTCGAGCTGTCAGTTTCAGATATGGTCATCTTGGATCTACATGTCACAGGAAAAGGCGAACCCTGGCAATACGTGAGTCGATCGGCAAGGTCTGCCTTTTCAGCGGCAAACTTCGCGCTGGAAATCTAACACAAACGTTAAAACAGCATACACGGGGAATGGCTGAATACTTCTGACAAGATGGGGATCGGTATCAATTCCGACCGCGTTGACATTGGAAAATTGCACGAGCTGTTGACAAATAGCTCCATTTCCGCAGGACAAAGCCAGAACTGTTTTCCCAGGTTTCAGGTGAAGTTGACTGAACAGCAAATGTTGATGGCGAGCCATTGCAATTGGCAGGCTGTCACCCTTGTAAATTCTCGAGAAGTGGAAGGTGACATTCGGCGAGGATCCCCCTAGTAATTGTGGGTTGAAACTAAGCATCGACGAGAAAATGGGAGAGAACATCGATGCTGAAGACAACTATGAGCTGGGGCACCCAGAAGTGTTTGGTTTCCCTACCAACTGAGAAGTTTGAAGATACCTGTTCTTTCTTACTGTAGATATGATCATGTATGCCGAAAAAGCCCATGTGGTGATGTCACGGTGTCGTTGGACGCAGTCCCGATGCCCTATGAAACTCGACTATTTACTCCGTCCACCGACGGAACTTCCGTGAGCGAAAGTGATCTCCGGATCTTGATGTTCCCTTGAATGTCCATCATCACCATCATGACTATGTAATCTCCACTGCCAGACCAGAAATAATTATTCAAATAACCACGGGCGGGTCAACTTACTCTGGTTCTAGACTTGGGCACCCCGAGACTGTGAGATCATACTACCTGGCAATCAGTCGGGAAGGTAAACTCTATTCCGAGTCAGCGTGCCCAGTCGTAGCTGCACACGTGTGAGGGTATTCTTGGAAATGTTGGAACAAAGTTGACTTCGAGTCCGAGTCCGAGTCAATCGATTTGATTCCCACGGTTGAATCTCCATTCATTATGTAATCAGGGCACCACCGAAGAGCATCAGCGCTCGTACTGAAGTCCGAAGTTGCACGGATCATTGCAAGTGATATTGGGCACGAGTCTGTCAGCATGATTTCATCAAGCCACAAGCGTGCGCCCCCATGCCCAGCTACTTCAGGGCCGAGGGTTGGACGTGAAGAAAGGGCATTGTCGGACTCAAATATGACTCAGGTGCAGTATCTGTTCCTTCTAAAGTAGATGATAGCCGTAAGCTGTGACTGTGGGACACGGCAACCACGATCAAGACGGAGCAGAGGTATTGGAACGATGGAACGACAGTTTGTGCCACAAAAAATTGGTGACCGGCCCTGCAGCTCTCCTGCGGTAGACAGCAACCGAACCAAGTTGCCCCCTGTATGCTACCTACCACCACTGGAGGTGCTGGTAACATTCCACCTCGAATTTTCCGGAGATCCACTCCAGTTTCATTCGTATCCATTTCGCCTCCACTGACTTGAAGCTAATCTACGACATGATAGCAACCACACAGTGGGAATTGATCGTCGATCAACGGCTGCTCACATCCGATTTGTCAAGAGGCTGTCCATCGTCAAGCCCAGGGGTGTCAGAGGCCCCGATTAATCCTACACATCATTCTACCGCCAGTGGACCATGTGCGAACACAGGGTTGAGTCGTTTCTGATTCGTCTTTCATGTGCGGTGCTCAGCTTTCGTCTGAGAGCTAACATTGAGGCTGCGCGGTGGAGACTAACATATAGTTATATTTAGAAAAAATTGCGCCGGCCAAGTATGATATATTTCTTCGTTATAATCGCTGACGGAAGAAAAGACAGCGCCAACTGATACCCTCCATTCCATTTACCCCCGTCTGGTGCTGATTATCATCTCTGAAGTGAACAACGTTAGCAACGCTTTGTCATGCAATTGCAAATCCAAGAGCTATCGTCAGGTCTGGTACCTGGCACAACCTGCTGGATAGCATGCGTTGTGGTAGCTGTGGCCCTGATCTCCATTTTGCGGTCATCTCATAGTCCAAACGTAGGTGGGACAAATGATCAACGATGTGTTGCTTTCTGACGTACGATGTTGGATTAGTTGGACAAAATCCCAACAGTGGGTTCAAATACATGGCTGGGATCTTGCTGGGACGGCATCAAGTTTCTGTTCAATGCCACAGATATGGTCCAAGAAGGTTATGAAAAAGTGGATCTTTCTTTCCAACGGCGGCTGCAACACTAACGTTCATGCTCATTGTAGTACAAAGGCACACCATTCAAGGTGTCAGCACTTTCTCGCTGGATGGTCATTGCCAGCGGTCCTCAATATGTGGAGGAGTTTCGCAAATCTCGCGAAGACGAATTAAATTTACATGAAGCAGCAGGGGATGTAAGTATATCCTTGTTCTAAGGTGGATCAAAATGACCGAAGCGCAAACAGGTTTTGCAAGCAAGCTACACGTTAGGATACGAAGTTCACAACAATCCATATCACATTGGGATCATCCGCTCGAAACTCAGCCGCAATCTCGCAGCGATGCATGCTGACATTCAAGATGAAGTTGTCACGGCCTCCGACGAAATTTTCGATCTCAAAGATTACGGTCAGTTGATGTCGATTATCACTGCCGACACTTTTCTCAGACTCCGATTGCGAATAACTAGAGTGGAAGAGTATTCCTGCTCTCAGTACTGTCCAAAAGATCGTTACCCGAGCTATCAATCGGGCGTTCGTTGGTCTCCCTCTATGTACGTCCTCATTTCGTTTCCACTTTCTGAAATTGACATCCGTAGGTCGTGACCCTGATTGGGTGAAGCTCAATATAGACTTTACCTTGGATGTCGTGAAAGGAGCGGCTATAATCACACTGTTCCCCAAGTTCATGGCACGGCAAGTCCAAGTCCTTTTCCGAATTGACGTAGTCCCTGACCTTTCATTAGGTTTATCACACGTTTCCTGACAAATATTCCTGCAAGCACCAAGCGCGGTGTAAAGCACCTTACTCCGATTGTTGAGACACGACGAAAGCTACTTGATGACTACGATACCTCAAATGCTGATCTGCCTGTGAGTTGGGTGTTTCACCTGTGCGAAGAGAGCTCACCTGTGTGGATTTGGTAGAATGATTTTTTGCAATGGTTAATGGAAGGTTCTGAGGCTCCTGAACGCCACGTAAACAACATAACTTCACGTATTTTGGCTGTCAACTTTGCCGCTATTCACGTACGTAACTCTCTTCTCTGTGTGTACGATGCCGACTGAGCTCGTTTATGCTCCAGACAACCTCAAACGTAGGTTGAAACCACCCGCGAAAGAGCAGTCAGTGCCTGACATCCCGACAGAGCTTTACTCAAACACTTTACAACCTAGCAGCCTATCCTCAGTACATTCAAGAGCTTCGCGATGAGGTAGAGTCGATTATCAAGGCTGAAGGCTGGTCAAAGAACTCGGTGGCAAAAATGCACAAAATTGACAGCTTTATGAAAGAGACCCAACGAGTAGATGGAATTGGTCTTGGTAAGTACAGTCGACGTTACTCCGCAGCACTACTGACCAATTCTGTTACCACTGGCAGTGAGCATGGTGCGAAAGACCATGAAAGACGTTACCTTTGCAGACGGATCTGTCATACCACAAGGAACCTTCGTTTCGGTGGCCAGCCAGCCCATGCACAGTGACAATGACGTTTACAAGAATGCCGAAGTGTTTGATCCATTCCGTTTTTCCAACATGCGCGCCACCGAAGATGGTGCTGGTGTCAAACACCAATTTCCCGTGACGAGCCCAGAGTACTTGGTATTCGGACACGGCAGACACGCATGGTAAGAAGCCTTCCCCATATCCTAAGCACGTCGTGCCAACCTCTTTTTTTGTAGTCCTGGTCGATTTTTCGCAGCGAACTTGCTCAACACCTTGCTCGCTCATTTCGTTATATCATACGATGTCAAACTGGAGGAGAACACAACCCGCCCAAAGAATTTGCGGATTGGCACTGCGATCGCACCAAACCCTACCGCTCGGATCATGATCCGGAAGAGGGTCGCCTAGATAGATCATGGGAATTACTTGGTCGTCATGGGCTTTTCACATCATCTCATCATGCATGGACGTCGCTTACTGCTCCTTTTCGTGACATGGCCTTGAACGGCTGTTATATCGTAACTATACAATATTTACTAACACTCTTTTCAACCTTGCATAAGTTATTGTTTTTTTATCTCGTACTGCACGTGGAGCATATATTTGTTTTTATCGCGCCGAGCCCCCACATCAGAATCTGGATGGATCGGTACCCTCTCCTCCCGTAGTCATTGAAGGCTTCTACAGCATACCGACCAACTATTATCCGGGATCACCGCCCATAATGTGGAGATTGTGGCCCAACCCTTATAACCGCCGGGCTCTCCCTACAAGAAACGGAAACCAAGAGATGCACGCGCGCACAATACACTCTCCATCGTCACACGGGCTCCGTACCAAATCGCAACACCTTTTCTAATAAAGAATCGGCCCAGAGTCTTCTCGTCGACTGCTGTACATAGCTACATAATTTATACAAACTGCTCGTGTACCATGCTATAAGTTAAACCATCGTCCAAGGGTATAAGCACATGATCTCTCAGAGACCCTTCTCCCCTATTACAAGCACCATCGGACTGAATATCTGCTCAACCACAAGATAAGTCCAGTGTGTTAGGGTACCGAACAATACACGTACCCCTAAGCGTCCCGCAGCCAACAATGCCCCAATGGACAGCTGGCCATACCACCAGCTATGAGAGAGGTACGAACTCGACCGAGAGGTCTGGTGATCTTCGAGAGGACGGTACCACGGTACGTCCATTGCACGAAGCGCGAGGTCAGTCGCCGAGACATTCACGAGACCTGCTCCTCTCAGAGTTGCAACGAGACTCGTAATGGTATTGATGGAGTCGACCTTGGCCACCTTTGGGAAACTACCCAGGAGATTCTCGGCGGCCACGACGTGCTCCTCGTTGGCATGCGTCATTTCGTCGGTGAAGCACCATTCGTAACTCGCAAACTGAATCTCTTTATCAACGTGTGCGGTCGAATTCTTACTCTACCGCAGGGCTTCAGCAATCTTTCAACGTGTTTATACAGTACCACGGGTGATGTGGTTCTCTATAACTACCGATCAGTGCCTGTCGCAAGGCGGCCACGCATATACTTACAAATCCAAGCTCAATTGCAAATACTGCATCGAATGAGCAATCTGGGAATCTTTCGAGTGCTTCACATATATCCCGGGCTATCGGTATCAGAAACGGTCATCCTAGAGCATCTACGAGTGATAGGAAAATGCGCGAACCATGATAATACGTGAGTCGATCGGCAAGGCCTGCCTTTTCAGCAGCAATCTTCGCGCTTGAAATCTAACCAGAACGTCAAATCAATTTATTCAGAGAAGGATGAATGCTGCTGACCAAATGGGTGTCGGTATCGATCCCGATCACATTGACAGTGGAAAATTCCACAAGCTGCTGACAGATAGCACCGTTTCCGCATGACAGAGCCAGGACTGTTTTCCCAGGTTTCAGGTGAAGCTGACCAAACAGCAAATGTTGATGGCGAGCCATTGCAACTGGTAAGCTATCGCTCTTGTAAATCCTCGAGAAGTGGAATGTTCGATTCGAGGGCCCTCCCTGGGACCGTGCTCTGGAACTACATTTTGGTAAGAGAACGGGAGACAACAGCGACGCTGTAAACAACTAGTATGAGTTGGGATATTCATCGTCGTTCGTTTTTCTTACCCGCTGCAAAGATCGAGAGCAACTGCTCTTTTCTCCCGTAGATATGATCATACGCGTTGAAAAGTCCCATGTTGTGCCAATGTCACGGTATTGAAGTTGGGTGTCGCCTTGCTTGCTCTAAGAATCGACTATTTATTCATGTCCCTTTATGGGAGTTCAGCATCCAATAACGTCTGATACTAAGCGAAAAGCATAGAGCTCCAAGACGCACAGCGTCCGGAATAGTTCCACGGTTTGATGTACAAGGCAAAGGCGGCCTGCAGACTCGATGATGTTGGCAGTGTTGAGCCCGGAATGGTTGATTACATAATGATGCGCCTGAGCCTTGATGACTCACAGGACCAATGAACCATAAGAACCTTCGTTGAGGCTGTGGACCCCAACTGGGTGCCCAAACGAGATTCGATCAATTCGGATGGTGCGTTCAGAATTATACACTGATTATGAGTATGAATAGCCAAATTTGTATTTATTATCAAGTTCATTGCGGCACATCGGCGACCGCTTTTCAGTACGTCCCTGTACGGCACAGAGTCATTTACCACTGTACACTTTGTACAGCACAGGTTACTCCTCGGAGAATGCAATGCTTGCAAAATTCCATTGCGCAACCTTCACGGCACGGTTCAGTTGACCACGGAACTTTGCACACGAATGATGGTGTGTTTGATGGACCACGGGGGCAGTACTATAAGCTGTACACAAGCCCCTTTGCACAGACTCTGAGACGTGGCCCAGAGCAATATCGGGTACGAATCGATGGCTGTCGTGTTCTGTTGTCTACTGCTGAATGTTACACCCAGCGTGTGGGACTTGGAGCACTGGACCCTTGTACCCTTGGTTGTTGCACTGCTCAGTCGCTTTGTCACATGAAAATTACATCATCGAAATAAGCACTTGGCGATAAGTCGGAGGAACCGATAAGCCACGTTTGATGGGAGAACTGCCGGTGAGCAAAATATTTACTCGCAGCATGGGTCACATGTCACAGCTTCTATGTTTATCGATATATTGCCAGTACGTCCCGAAAGTCTCCCTGCGACCGTCGTCCCATCAAACTTCTTGCACGGCCAGCGCTATGTCGACAACCCCCCCACCTGGTATCGAACAGCAGATAGCAGCATTGGTGGCAGAAATCGGGCAGAATCTCACCAACAATTATGTGACTAGTGAGTGCGCCAGCCTGAGCCGACTTGCATGATTTTGAATGTTTAATGGTTCTGCAGTGTCGGCTATATCCTTCCTGGTTTACGATATTTTGATCAACCTCGACAGAGAGGTCAGTTCAAGTAGATCGTTTCCAGAGCATTGTCAATGCTAATGCTTTGTATTGAAGATCGAGCACATTTGGAAGTATGTCTTTCGCTTACCCCAGTACAATTTTTTTCACTTGGCCTTGCCGTTTTTCTTGTCGCACTAGAGCCAGGTGGACTATCTCCAAGGTCCTTTTCATTCTCGGGAGATACTATGGTTTAGCCTATGTGATGTAAGCGAAACATGAAATTCATTGTGACTAGTTCGACTAATCTTTTGTGATACTACGCTAGCGCTGATTTTTACGGTATGTTCCGACAACATTGCTCTAGTGATTCCATCCGACTTCTTCATAGTAACCACAACCATCGGTCTCTCCAGTCAAGTACGTGAAATTTTTGGAGTTATGCTGGAAGACTGCTAACATTCGGATTTAGTTGTATGTCGACTTCTGCATGCGATATGTTTCCAGACTTCACTACTGACATTGTCGTATCAGTTGCCAACGCTGGTTTTGGTATTCAATCATGTAAGTGCATTGCACTGCAATTTTGCAGATGCTGATCAAGATATAGGGCTGGAGATGTCTTTTTCACCAGCCTCGTTAACATCATCCTCATTCTACGCTTGTATGCGATATACAGAAGCCGCAAAGGTGAGGAAATGTTGTATATACGGGATTGTGTTCCGGTGAACTTCAAGTGCGTTGTGTCAACAGTATTGGCTTTCTTTGTTACTCTGTTCATTGGTATGTGATTTCAACTCTCACCCGCAAGAGAACTGAGTTATTCCCTCTAGCTGAACTAGTGGTCAGTGGTAGATATATTGCTTTGGTGATACCCCTCCTTGAACACACATTTAGTTTGAACTTTACGCCTCCATAACACTGAGCGGCCAGGCAGCGAGGACTGTATTTACCTTACCCGCCGGGATTCCACTGGCTGGGTGCTTTGCAAATCCCAATCTGAAGATCGCTTTGTTCGCTTGGTGAGTTTTCTTCTTTTTCACGGGTAGATCCAGAACATTGACTTTAAATGTCTCCCATTCGTCTCCCATTTATCAGGGTGCCGTGTATGGTGGTTGCTAGTGAGCATTGTGTGCAAATTCGAGCATAAAGTCCTAGGGCTCACCCATTCACAGCGTCTTTCTTCTGTATGACAGTTGGGAAGGTTATCTCCGACGGATATGTCACTCCACAGCAACTGAAAGATGTCAAAAAAGTCTCTCCGCTGATCGTGTTGATGGTACGAGACGGAGCGGTGTTCTATTGTTTGATACTTGGTGCGTTCACCGTCAATCACGAAGTTTTGAGTTGGTATTGATCCCGCCGGAATACAGGTATTCTACTCGTCACAATCATTCTCATCGAGACTGCCCATGGTTTGGTGACTGGGTTCACCATACAGTACGTGCCCACTCTTTCAGACATTGTCTCATTGCGACTTTGACCTTACTTGAACAAATAGATGGGTAGTTGTGATATATTCTTTAACCGTAAGTAACGTTGGTTTCAGTGTATATCTCGCTCATGTTCCCTTCGGAAGGCGTCGCGCCTAGTGCTCAATCTGCGTGAGGCGGGAAACCGTACTCATTTTGGTACATCGCAGTTTGGCACGTCGAAGACCGCTGTCACTGGTCCCCCTGTGTTTGCTATGAATCCCATGAAACGAGCGGCCCGTGATTCGGAGAGTTACTTTGACCCCCCTCTCTTGCATGATGAGGCCACACTACCCTCTAGTGTTTAAAATAATTTATTAAAAATGACTTGAGACAGAGACTTTGTACGCTTAGTATGTACAGAAGGGGGGCCATACGTATGTCAAGTCTTTTTCACGATTATTTCTACTATTATTTCCATATATTCGTCGCGGTGAAATAGCACGTCGGGGCTACGAGTGTATACGTACCTTGAGCATCTGATACCAATGACAGTGTTGATCCCGCAATGCTATCATCCGAAACACTGACATGTATGTACGTGTCAATCAATCTGCCGTGCTGGCAGTAACATTGCTTTTTCCCAGCATCACCTTGTCATGGCGATCACCACGATCGGCGTCCGCTAAAAGTGTTGGTGGAGGGTGTGGTTTTTTGATCCTCCGCATGGCGGCGTGGCAGTGCGGAGGTAAAAAGAAACATCGTCGAGCTAAACTATGGGATCTTACTGCAAGTACCGAAGGGTGCCGGTGACTTGTACCTAGATCATGATCTGACCGGGAGGTGATCGCACACAGAGAATCCGCCATTGGAACATCCGTGACGAGCGTGCCGGTACGCCCCCTAGATGGAGGTACACAGAGAATATTCCTGCAGAAGGACTCGAGAGACCATGTGCACAATCGGATCCTCTTACACATGCGATTGTGCACAACTTCTCCGCGTCCTGTGTTGCAAGAGCACACGTGTTTAAGTGGGATAGATATTTCCGCGTAAATCATGGGTATCGTATCGGCAGTCTTGACAGTCCGGTGTACCGCCATTGCAGATTCTCAGCGCTCGACGCCAGTGAAACAGGGACACGACGGACCTATTAGACGCCGACATCGTTGAACACGAAACAACATGAGAATAACGGACCCTCGGAGATCTGAAACCTCTGTTTCACTGGATAAAGAGTAAATGCGAGAAATAACAATCAACTTGAACCTGAAGTGTAAAGCGTCAAAGTTGCATGTGGTAGAGTGAAGTATTAGTAGACGCCAGCACAGCGTTGTTGGTGTACGGCCCGGTGAGAAATGAGACCGATCAAGTGGTGTCGGGGGTCTGAGCCCATTGTTTACTTTGAACTTCTTCCGACTTCGACGGTGCTTGCGGTCCAGACGAAAGCCTTCCCACCCCCAAGTTGTATGTAATCATTGCCTGCGAGCCAGTCATGATTGATATTGATCGCCGAGTTGTGGCGACCGGGATATTTCTGGTTGCCCGACCCATCAGGCATCTGATGCCAAAAATTCCGCATGTCCCCGGTGCCATTGCGAAAGCGCTGATGGATGAATGTTGTCCAGGGATATCTATATGAGTGGATGTCGCTAGGTAGGTCGATAATATACTAGGCGACTATGTGACTTCAGATTCGGTGCAGAACCCTGCATTGTGCAAACAACACGTTGCTATTGTGACCAAGCGTCCATTCATGGCTGTGATCCGAACGGCTGAGCACTTTGTGCTATTGGTCAAATATTTAATTCCGCTTTCAGTTCGATATAGAGCCAAGAAAACGGCAGCGTAGCTTGATATACTTACTAGAAAAGTTGGCGTCCAACTTCAACGTTTTCAAGATTCAACGTTGTACTGGCTGACACCCGAGACCATGTCATTGTCAATGCTTTCGGGTCCATCTGCTCTCATTTTCCCACAAGGTGCTGTGTGTGAACGTGTTTGCGCCACGCAATACGTCAGACAACCAATTCTAACATTTCTCCGCACAGATGTTTCCAAGTTGGCTAAGACAGTTGCCTTCCTTGGTGCCCTTGTAATCGTATCGCGCGTTGTCAAGCTCGTCCGAGGTGTCAATGTATGTCACACCTGTCAAAATGGGGTTCATGTCTAGGCTCAAGGTTAATAATGAGAACAGGCTGTCAATTCACTTGCCGGTTTCCGCATCCCATTTTCGCCATTTACCGTCCTGGGTGGCGTTCTGCCTGCTACATGGTGGAACCCAAGTGAGAGATACCTAGAAAACATGTTATTTATGCTAACTAAAACTAGGTTTCATGTTCGTATGGAACGATCGAAATGGTGCGTAATGCATTGACGTCCTCAACCAATCCTTATAATTGTGTGTCAGTCTACAATCGCTTTGGTCGTGATACGATATCAATCGTATCGTTCGTCCATGGTGATCCGATCATATTCACCCGATCCCTGGACGTAGCGAGACAAATTCTAACCGGAGGGTTTGACAAGTTTGACAAGTCGCCAGCCCTCAAAGGTCCTTTCTCGTCAGTCGGCAAGATATCTTCCCAGACTGTTTCTGATCGGATTCATAGATACTGGGGTCCCAATATCGTAGACTCTTTCGGCGAGCAATGGCGAAAGCACCGAAAGATTTCGACTCCTGCATTCAACAACGATACGTATGTAGACGATGAAATTCAGAGTGTGGCCGAGTGATGCTGACTTGATGAACTAAGGTATGCCAGCGTCTGGGATGCCTCTTGTAAACTCTTTGCGGACCTGGTGTCCGCGGAAGGATGGGCGTCGAAGGATGTCGTCGATCTCGCTAGTATCGATGCAGTTACATTCAAGGTACTCGCTCTTATCTCCTGAGTTACGATCGTTTGCAGCCTGGCCGTCTGCTCACCAATCTTCACGACAGTTTTCGCTCGTCATTTTCACCTCAGTTGGGTTTGGAACACCGTTGACGTGGTCCAAGCTGCATACCGATGGGGACGATCTCAGCATCCTAGAATGTCTTGATATTATCACAAACACGATCCTGTTTTCCGTTGCTGCCCCTTCCTGGGCATGGAATTTGCCTTTTAAATGGTCAGCATAACAATGTTGAAACAAACTTTATTTTCTGACGGTCTTTGCAGGTTCCGAAAGACGCGTCGAGCGTACGATATCATGCGCGTATTCGTGCGGTCCCAAGTCAACTCGGTACGACAAGCCATTCGATCGGAAGCAGCCGATGAGGACATCAAACCCGGAAAAGATCTCCTCTCATTGCTCATCCATGCTTCGGATGATGTGGGAGGCAAGAAGGGTCTTACTGACGACGAATTGGCAAGTCCATTTCCCGACAGAAAATAGGGGTGATCGAATGACATTTTCGTTTGCCTTGCTATTCGTATTAGATTGGAGATGTCTTTGCGTTCTTGTATGCTGGTCACGGTAAGCGCAGCTCTTTAGTCCACCTGATTCTATGTCTGCAACTTTGGGATTTAGACACGACGGCCCATGCCTTGGCAGCGACCCTTGCATTCCTGGCTCTAGATTTCGACCTGCAAGACGAACTTGCCTCCCACATACGAAGTGTAACGGAGGGTAGAGACAGCGATGCTTTGGTAAGTGATTACACGCCTCCAGTCGTCACATGTATGCTCCAACTCTGGGACACATGAACCCTTTAGCTCTTTGAGGATTACGGCAAACTTGACAAAGTGCTCGCTGCGTTCTACGAGTCCATGCGATTGTACCGTGGGTGGTTCGCTCTAGTTCGCACACGATGACCTTTTAAAACGTGTTGATCGTCTTAGCTCCCGGACCGATTGTTCCCCGCGTCGCCAGGAAAGATACATACCTCAACGTTTCGGATACCGACGAACCGCAAATGATACTCGTGAAAAAAGACACCCAGGTGAGTCGCGCTGATGGTGTTCATGCACTGCGTTGGCGGCGCTGAGTGCATCCACTTTTGCAGGTCGTGGTGGATTTCGTTGGCATCCGTAAGTAACATACATGGCGCTTTCTTTCCCTTTTCCACTCGCCAACGCCTCGGCGGTCTTTAAGATTATAACCCCAAACACTATGCCGACGCGGAAGTCTACCGACCGTCGCGATGGTATGCCAAGAAGCAAGAACATCCCTCGCCGGACGCCAAGGAAGAGAACACGGACTTTACCGGATTCAGCTTTGGTAAGTATCCGCACAACAACGCACACGCGCGACGTGCGTTCGACCCATGCTTGACGTTCGTCCTCCAGGTCCTCGCTCATGCATCGGTCGCAAGTACGGGTCGACGGAAGCTGTGTGTTTCCTGGCGCACCTGTTGCGCGACTGGCGCGTCGAACCCTTGTTTTTGGTGCGTCCGAACGGGCAAGTGGAAACCGTGGAGGAATGGCGGGCACGTGTTTTCCGGGCGGATATGATGGTGACATTGGGTATCAAGGATTTTGGTATCCGGTTCGTGCGACGCAGGTGAATGCATATGGTGATTTGAAGCCCGGCAACTGGCATCTTGGGCTCTAGGGATGGATGGTCGATGATCATCTGGCCCGGGTACTCTAGCATGTACGCCTCTTTGACATACTTATTTTCCCCAATTCGATTATTTATTTAACATGAATCGAGATTTTGTTTCTCGCAGACAGTCTGATTGTCCAGTGAAAGAATCGGCCATCCTTTCTGCCGTTCTATAGTTCTGCGAGTGACTTGTGTCACGTTCATCTATTAGATGCCTCTTCAATCATGACATTCTGTGATTACGATTATCGTGCTTCAAGCCAGCTATGCTTTTCTATGATAAGGTTGTGCCACCGCTCGCCAATCTGCCCAATACCACATACTACTGCTTGCCTTCTCCCGTCCCGGTTTCGTGCATCGGCAGTGCAGCGAGCTTTGCAATAATGCGAGCCGTTCCCCCCGACCAAGTACGACTTGCAACCTAGGGAGCTGTTCGTTAGCTCACGTCACTTGGGAACAGACACGACGTACGAGTTTGGCCGCCTCTTCCTTGTAAAGCTGACGCAAGACAACGTGTCACGACGACGAGCTTTCCCGAGAAAAAAAAAAAACGCACCGCTTGCGTCTCTGCGCTCAGCCCCTCGTAGTACACATCAAACTCGTCCTTTGATCCGTCGGGTTTGACTTGCTTCAGCCACCGATAGGCGCACAGCGTGCTAGCAGAAAACGCGTCGTTCAATTGCCGCTACTGCTGCGGGGCACAGTATTTTGGGTGCAACTCACCGTCCGCTTTTGTTCGGAGCAGGTCGCCAACCTTTGTTCATGCTTGATCCCGCATTGATGGCGACAGAGTTGTTGGTAGAGGCGATGGGCTCGTTACCCGTAGCATCGAACGATTCGAACCCGGGCCTCGGGCGTTTTGCGACAGGCTCGCTTTGCCCCTGACTGGAAACGCTGTGAACATCAGTATCTGCGGGTTCTCCCTCCATCTTTCGTTTCGCTGTCTGAGCGTTTGAAGACTCCGATGGCACAGACGTGTCAAGTGCGACGCCGGTGATGTTGGGCAATGTATGCGCGGCATTGATGGTCACGCAATGCAGTCGTGAAACCAGCGTATCAAAGGACTTTCTAAATCAGACCGCAAGGTAAATCGATGACCATCGCATGAATAAAAAGACGACATGCTGGATTGAAGAACGAGCGCCTTCGAGCGCTGCATTTTCCTTTTGTAATCGCGTTATGGTCGCTTCCAACTCCCGTATCCGTTGTGTATACTGCATATATGCGCTGAGATTCAGACGATACCGCCCACGGTAATAATAACGCACGTACCTGATTGACTGGAAAGCTACCATTTGAACCATTCAAATCCTGTGAAAAGTTTTCGTAAATAGCTCGGGACGGTACGCACAGATACCAGGCAGACGTGACCAACAGGAGCTTCTGGCAAACGAACGACATCGTCCATGCCGCCATCATCGGTAGTAGCAGGCCCGGCTGTCCCAAGGACAGAAGGATCTTTGACGGCGGCCGACTTGGGTCAAGCGACGGCATCGAGGAAAGCCCGGAAAACGACCGATCGACTCGAACCCGCTAAACGGATCGCGTCCTTCTCGTCCTCGTCGGCTTCGCGGAGATGTTGTCGCCAGGTGTTGGCCGTACCGAGTTCTCTTCGGGCACCTTTGCAGTACTTGCGACATACGCACCAGAACTGGTCGGACATTGCAAGAGGGGAGGAGAGAGAGGCTAAAAATATTCAAGATGGAAGCGACGCGACGCGAGTTGCATAAACATGGTCAAACAAGGAACGTCACGCGACATGACGGTATAGTCTAGACCAGAAATTACTTGTAGAAAGCACGTATCTGAGTCTCCACTTCTTCCGACGACATCTTGATGTCTGAAAGTCAAACTACATCCACATCTAGACGATTGAGCAAAGGCACAATACTCACACTTTTGTGGGTCTAACGCGAAAACGAAAGAAATGTTAGTGAAACATGAAAAAGAAAACACGTGACCACAGAAGAAACTTCACTTTTACTGAATTCTTTATCCTTTTGCTTCTGAATGAACCGTTGCAAACTTGGCACAACCAGCTTCACAGCCTCCTCCGCGATCGCCTTTCTCCCTTCCTCCTCTTCTTCCAACACCTTGGCCACCCGATGCCTGTCTCCAACTTCTTCCAAAAGGTCATAAAAGCGCGTAAACTTTTCCTTGGATGCTGCTTTCCACGCACTACTGCCTACCTTTTCTTTCTCGCGGTCTTCGCTCAACGCTTGCATCAAAGGCGAAAAGTTGGCATCAAAGTAACCAGCTTTTGCAGTTCGAAAAGCCGACGTGAGCGCATCAGCAGTAGGCTTGGTAACCAATTCATTGAGTCCCGGATGGATCGGTTTCAACACGAGGCGAGAATAGAAATAGGAAATATTGTTGAGCAAAAATATGGACCCAAACGCGCCACGACGTTGGTTGCGAGCTAGAGTCGTCAAACTGTTCACAGTGGTGTTCACGATATCGACTGGGGAAACAAAGAATTGAGAGGTCGGGTGCGGACGCGTGATGAGAGAAGAAAAGTACGAACACGTATAATGTTGCAGAATAACCGTCTCGGTTACTTCGATCGTCGAAACCTTTGGGGCTTTCTTGCCCTCACCCATCTTCCAATTTCCATCTCCAAGTGCAAGCAGGGCTGCTCCAACTGCCCCCTGTACTTCTGGGATTCTATCCAGATACTGCACGGTCTGATGCAAGTCAACTGAAGTAACCCAGAGCCAAGAAAGAAGATTCAAAGTACTCACAGAAACAGTGAAATCAGCCAAACTCACCCCTATTTCCCCACCCTTCCCAGGGCCAGTAGCTGCCAACTTCAAATCCGCCAAAAACTCAGGAAAGGTTCTCAGACACACACTCCTAACAGAGTTGAGCCCATCTCGCAATTCGTTTGTGTCTCTCCGACCCTCTCCTCGCCTTGTCATGAGTATTTCCCAACGACTTTGGGAAGCCGATAGAGCGGTATAGGTAGCGAGAGCATGAAAGGTATACTTATGAAGTGAACGTTTGATGATAGCCGTCAGGGACGAGAGGGTATCGGTGAAGAGCGTAAGCAAGGGGTTAAGAAGGGTGTCATAAGTAGATGCCAAGAGAGAAGGTATCGTGAGTGGCGCAAGTTCCGTGAGTAGGTTATATTCGGTCTATACACGTCGCCATCAGCGCGCGTCTGCAGTAACGGAACCACCTACCTCTGCAATACGCAGCAGGTTCTCCACCCACGTCCCGAATTCCTTACCAGAAATGACACCATCCAACGTTTCAGCGCGGTCGACAACTCGTTTTGCATGCATATCTATAGATTTGCGATTCCACGTCCCGCGCATGTCAGCATACCCACGCTGTGCTTCCTTCAAGGTAGCAAGGATAACCTGACCAGCAGGATGAGATGGATGAGTGGAGGGTACGGGAAGGCCACGTAGGAATGCCACGAGAGGTTTGAGAGATGCGACTAGCGCTGGTGGGAACGTCGTAGGAGTGAAGTCAAGGCCCGCTATGGGAGGCGAACCAGATGACCCTTCAGCAACAAGCTTTGTATATAATTGTGACAGCTTCTTTGCACCGGTCTCGATGAGACGCGCCTATGAGAGCGCAACGGTAGTGGAACCACCTCAGCATTAAAACGGTATGACAACGCGAAACACACTTTTTCACGGACATCTTCATCCGAAGATTTGAACGCGATGGCCGCATTCAGACGTGCGAGGACATCAATGTACACTTCCAGTTGTCCAGCTTGAGGGCTGGAGAAGGCTCACGTTTGCGTGACCCTTCCAGCATGAAAGCAAACGGAAGCGTACCCTCGTAGAATAAGACCCTCCTCCTCAGCGATACCTTCGTGGCTGCTTGCCACTTCATCAATCTTCAAAAGAGCACGGTCGATGTCTGTTAGCAGGACTAAGAAAGCTTCACCAAGAACGACTTCCATAGCGTACTATGCGATCGATGATTGAGCTTCTGGGTTGCGGTATACAGTGGAAGTATCGATTTCTCCAGCTTGATCAGGCGGGAATCAAAGTTTGTCAAAACGGCTAGTGAAACATCAGCCTTGATCGGGACGAACATTGCACCCCGCATGTCCACGCACATATCATCCGTTGGGATATCTGGTGGGTCTTGTTCAAGTTCTGCTCAAGCTTGAAACAACGCACGTTAGTAATTAAATCCATGCTGGTAATGAAACTTACCAGTTCAATCTCGGCACTTTCATCGTCCATTGTAGTGGTAGGTACAAGGAGGACAAACACAGCCACTTCTACTTCTGACAAAAGTGTACACTCAGTCTAGGGTTAGGTCTTACTATGTACATACAACAAATGGATCAGCGAATTAGTGCAAGATAAAGTTAGGGGAAAACTCCTATTGCGAATGTATTACCTTCCATAATTAACAGTCGCCCCCAACAATCTTTTCAGGGGGATGGTGTCCCTAGAAGTTCCAGGTTGTCCTTCCTCCACTTCGTTTGCTGGTTACAGTAACAGAACGCAATGGGATTCGTGCTCACCAAGCTACTGTCACCCATCCGGTGCGTTATCAAGTTATCTCATAAAAATGAAGCCCCGACGAAGAAAGAGGGTGAGCACTTTCCCCCCTAGAGGGGCCAACGCTTCAACCAATCCATCGAATCAGACCCTCGATCGCTGCTCGTCAGTCGCCTAGCACTCTTGGAGGCTGGCGAAAGAGATGATCACCTAGCAGCGCTCGCGTTGGAGCGCGGCGAATCGCTCCCTCCACGGACAAAGGCACAGCTAGAGATGTCCAAATCATCGTTCATGGGGTTGTGGTGAGCTTTTTTTTTAAAACCTAATCCTGCGTCTGTGCCACGGAACTCATTGTCCTCGTGCGCACACTCAGGGAAACCAATGCCGTGTTCGAGCGGCAGCCTCCAGCAGGACCCTCACAATCAAGCAGCCTTTTTGGAAAGAAGGAGGACGACGGGTAACGGATTGCATGTCTGCCATTTATCGCATGCTCACTCACCACAATCCTCGCTAGGAAAGTCGAATGTGTCATTTGCTGTGACAGTTTCGACCCTATGACCTGTCTCAACGGACCGTGCGGCCACTTCATTTGCACCCAGTGTGTTATTGGCATGGCTGAAGCAGCCAATAAAAATGAGGATCTTTTCCCTTTGCGATGCTGTCAGCAGCGGTTGCCAGTGGACACCTTCCTCAGTTTCTTGGAACCCCCGTTCGCTGCATCCTTTGCTTCCAAGTGCACCGAAGCAGCCATTCCTCCAAAAATTCGTGTCTACTGCGCCAATAGGGCATGCTCCAAATTCCTTGGTAGAGCACCCGCATCGAAGCCATGCGTGATGTCCTGTCCAAAATGCCACACGGAGGTTTGTTCCAAATGCAAAAACAAGGCACATGGAAACAAACCCTGCGAAGAAACCGGAGCGCCAGAAGTTCGTGCTCTTGCCAAGCAGAAAGGCTGGCAGACCTGTCCAAAGTGCCAAATGATAGTGGAGCGCATTGAGGGTTGCCTTCACATGACGTGCCGATGCCGTCAAAGCTTTTGCTACAAGTGTGGCTCAGGACGGAGATGTCGGTGCTGATAGAATGAATGGCTACTACAAGCAGAGTGTAGAGGATATATGTTCTTGGGCTTGGCATTCAGAGCTGAACCTCGGGACAGGGAATGAATATGGCTTGAAACGTCGAGACTTCTTCATCTTCTCTATGCCTGCCTAGGTTTCCGCCTCGAAGTTCTTCCTGAGATCCAACAATGCTAGAAACGCCAAGCCATCTTAGCCACATCACACGGGTTGACGCGTCATGCCCACCTGTTCGCTATTTCTCTACCCATAGAACGTCTCATGTTCCCTTGGTTCCTTCTTTTTCCTACTCTCCGTCCGACCAAATGCCTTGCTTGCGACGCCAACACCACCTCCGAGCGTCTGGCCATACGCCCCACCCCTCGTCACGAGCGTGAAGCCATCCTCGTCCACGATCCCCTCTCCTCTTCGATACGCCGACTTTTGCTTTGTCTTTTGTAGATCAAGCTCGAAACCGTTCCATCCAGGTGTCTGCATGCACCTTGACGACGTCGAGCGGTGGTCTCTGTGCATCGTACGACGCTGCATAGTGCGTTAAAACCCACGGGTCTTCCGAAGATCGCCAAGGACGCGGTTTCGTCGGTGGGACGAGGGCTTTTTCGAGGGAGGAAGCGTCAAGGAAGATGACGTGGGCGACGCCGCCCATTTTTCCTTTGGATCGTGGTCGTGGTTGCGCCGGTGGAGACGTCTCGGTTTCTGCCTCTTCGTCAAAGGCTCACGTTGGCGTGACCCCTACAACATGGAAAACAAGCGGAAGCGTACCCTCGTAGAATAACATCCTCTTCTTCAGCGATACCTTCGTGACTGCTTACTACTTCATTGATCTTCAATAGAGCACAGTCGATGGCTGTTGGCAGGGTTAAGAAACCTTCACCGAACACGACTTCCATAGCATACTATACGATCGATGATCGAGCTGCTGGTTGTGGGATGAAGTGGAAGTACTGATCTCTCCCACTTGACTGGGCGGGAATCAAAGTTAGTCTCGATGCTCATTGCACCCGCATGTCCACGCACATATTATCCGTTGCTGATGGATCTCGTTCAAGTTCTGCTCAAGCTTGAAATGGCGCACGTTAGTGTTCAATCTCGAAACTTTCATCGTCCATCGTAATAGTAGGTACAAGGTTGACAAGGGAAACATAACTCCACTTACATGACGAAAGTGTAAACCCAGTCTAAGCATGTACACTGTACACACTTGCCGACATATACCAGCGTGCAGGATACAGTTAGGGGCAAGATATTGAACTCCTATAAAAGTCACTCACCAACATTCTCTTCAGTCCCTAGTCTGGAGTGTTTTCTTGTTCTTCTTCCCCTACAATTGCGGGTGCAATAGAAATGGGTTTGGTGCTCACCAAGCTAGCATCACCCATCTGGTGGGTTCTCAGATTAGTCGACACCATAATCGAGCAGAGCAAGCAGGAGGAAGCCAGGTATCGAATCGCATGTCTGCCATTTGTCTCAGGATCACTCACCATAGCCCTTGCGCGCAGAAAAGTTGAATGTGTCATTTGCTGTGACAGATTCGAACCCGTAACCTGTCTCGGCGGGCCGTGCGGTCATTTCATCTGCACGCAGTGCGTTATTGGCATGGCTCAAGTGGCCGGTACGAACGAAGATCTTTTCCCTTTGCAATGCTGTCAACAGCGGTTGCCGGTGGACACCTTGCTCAGTTTCTTAGAACCTTCGTTTGCCGCGTCCTTTGCTTCCAAGTGCGCAGAAGCAGCCATCCCTCCCAATATTCGTGTCTACTGCGCCAACAGGACATGTTCTAAATTCCTTGGTAGAGCACCCGCAGCGAAGCCGTGGGTGATGTCCTGTCCAAAATGCCGCACGGAGGTTTGTTCGAAATGCAAAAACAAAGCACATGGTAGAAAGTATTGCGAAGAAACCGGAGCGCCAGAAGTTCGTGCTCTTGCCAAGCAGAAAGGCTGGCAGACCTGTCCAAAGTGCAAAATGATAGTGGAGCGTATTGAGGGTTGCCCTCAAATGACGTGTCGATGCCACCAAACCTTTTGCTACAAGTGTGGCTCAAGATTGGCGATTTGTCGGTGCTGGTAGAGTGAATGGCTACCACAAGCAGAGTATAGAGGCACGAATGGAATATCAGGTTTCACATACTACTCAGAGCTGAAGTCCACTGCCTCGGGATAGGGAATCAATATGGCTTGAAACGTCGAGACTCCTTCATCTTCTCTATGCGTGCCTTATCCGCCTCAAAGTTCTTTCTGAGATCCAACAATGCTAGAAACGCCGAGGCATCTTAGCCACATCACATGGGTTGACGCGTTGTACCTACATTGTCTCTGTTTCTCTGCCTTTTGGAATGCATAGAACGTCTCCTTTTCCTTTGGGTCCTTCTTTTTCTTACTCTCCGTCCGACCCGTTTTCTCAAATCCCTTGCTTGCGACGCCAACACCGCCTCCCAGCGTCTGTCCATACGCCCCACCCCTCGTCACGAGCGTGAAGCCATCCTCGTCCACGACCGCCTCTCCTTTTCGATACGCCGACTTTTGCTTTGTCCTTTGCAGGTCAAACTCGAACCGTTCCATCCAAGTGTCCGCATGTGCTTTGACAACGTTGAGTGGTGGTCTTTGTGCATCGTATAACGCTGCATAATGTGCCAGACCCCGTGGCTCTTCCGAAGATGGCCAAGGACGCAGTTTCGTCGGTGGGACGAGGGCTTTTTCGAGGGAGGAAGCATCCAGGAAGATGACGTGGGCGATGCTGCCCGTTTTTCGGAGAGTACGGAGGGAGATGGGCGGGAGGGGTGTCACGCTTGGAGAGACGCTCTCTGGTGGTCGTCGTTTTCGTTTGGATCGTGGTTGCGGTTGTGCCGGTGGAGACGTATCTGTTTCTGCTTCCTCGTCTTGGTCTTCTTCTTCTTCACCCTCCTGCTCCCCCTGCTCCTCCTCTGCTTCGGTTTCTGTGTCGTCGTGCGTGTCCCGGTTATACACCACCCGTTCTATCATACCGCACCCCTTGAAAAAAAGCGAGATCTCGCGATCGGTAGCATCAACAGGAACGTTGACCAAAAAGAGCGTCCTTTTTTCGGGATATACAATGTCGTGAGGTTTGGAGAGGTGTGCGCGGGCGTACAGAACATGCGTCGAGCGGGCGTAGGCAACCGGGATGACCGTGAACCCCGACACAGACTTTGGGAGAGTTGACATGGATCGAGAACGCGTGAACTATGTGCCTCTTGTCGCAGCGTCTTTGGGTCAGGATATTGGGGATACTAGTTGTACATGTGTCGTGTATGAACCGGAGTAAGATTTCGGAGGCGGAACTTGGTGGACATTCCGTGCCGGCAGACAGGCGGCGGAAGAAGCCGAGACACTTAGAACCTTGCCCTGTCCCTCCCTTTACGAACTATCACTCTTTCAACTCACTCGTCGTCGCGTCGTCTCACGAAGTGGTGGTAAATGATCATCTTTGAAAGTAAACCCGCGCCAGCTAAGTTTATCACAGCCTCAGGACAGTTAGCGGTGCATGGTACACCGCCTGATTCGCAACATAATATCCTTTGCTTTGTCCCTCATATTATTGGATGCTCTTGTTTTTCCGACGACCAAAGTTCATATCAACTATGCGACGTTTGCATCACATATCCTGCCTTTTTAGCTCATCTACTTTACTGTGGCCGTAATGGTCACCACACCGCAGACGCGTACTCTGCGACTGGCATGTTCGCCAGTTCTTGTATTGCTCGCATGGCGTGCTACGTATCTCGTGGACATGACGCCCATCAATACCAAGGAATTCCAGCTCGAGTCGGCGGTGAGTCACTCTCCCATAACACATCATGAACATCAAAACCTCCTCGAAGGAGAAAGAGTTATTGGATCATTGAATGCTAGAGCCCAATTTTCCTCATGGTTATTCGTGCGCTCTATTGGGCGGTCGCCCCAGGACCGCTCGTACGACGACTTGGCCCTGTGAATAGTACATACCCCATCCACTCTCTATCCATCTTGTCTACACCCTTCGCGGTCTCGGTTGGAATTGATCAGGCGTCCCGCCCGGCACTCGTCCGTCAAACCGCATTGGATACCTCTCCAATGTTTTCCTGTCCTGTGTTGTCCGTGCGTTCATCTCCAGTATGTCATATCACGCCGTCAAATCATTCCCCCAGTTGGACTCGGTTCCATCGTGGGTGGGTTTCTCTTTGACGAAACACTACCCTTTTATCTGCGATACCTCCGATCGAGCGTCATTACCATCATAGGCGCAATACCCTCTTATTCGTCCCTCCAGACAGACTATGACTTAAGTACCCTATTTGGCGTTATTTTCATCGGGCAAGATCCCACTCAATGACCGCCTTCATTTCACGCTCCGTGGCGTAGCCACATCGCTTGCCGACTTTGGGTGGCGCAGATGGCATCAGTGGTTTCGCCACATATTCCTCGTTCTGGGCGGATACCCTCTAGCCTTCATCTTTGGTCTTGCGGGTCTCGTCATCGGCGCGTTCCTTGTTTCGGGCGTCTTCCACTACATCATGTTGCATTCGGTCTATCCCATGTGCGGAGTCTCGCAGATGGTCATCGGATTCGGCATGATGGCTCCTGGAATTGTTGCCGAGCGAGCATTTGAGCGGTAGACGGGGAGAAAGGTGCGTGGGCTTGTAGGATGGGTTTGGACGATGACATGGCTCGTTCTGTGGGGTAATTGGATAGCGGCCATGTTCAGGTCTGGTGCCGGGTTACCGGATGTGGCGCTGCCCGCGCGGATATAGGTGGAGAGCTTGGTGGTGGATTTGGATACCTGGCTGCATGCGATGTAGTTCAGGATCTGTTCATTGCCGCTAGGACTGGGTACGAGCATAGTTTCTGTTCGCTGGTTGTGTTGTCGGATCCATTCGATGTGGCAGTGAACATTACTTGCTATAGGTAAGTTGCGTCCAAACCAGTCGCGTTCCAAGCTCGCCGGACTGGTCTCATTGTCAATCTTGGACGGCGCGTAACAAACTCTGATTGATCTTGCGGGTTACTCCATTCGATATTACCCATACAACCGCCAACCGTTGACGGTGAAATTACTGTAGAGATATTTTTTTTTACGCCATCGCCCGGTGAACCCTGCAAGTACCAAGCCATGCATGCAGCTACCTCACATCGGGAACGTCACCTTGAAAAGACGTT
>JBBPLG010000160.1:0-38794 GCA_038089695.1 Xanthoconium separans | reverse complement strand
AAAAAGTGCACAGGTTAAATGATCTAGTTGATCTACATATTAGATATGGTGCTTCCCATGATCCTAGTGGTCCATATAAACATATATAATAGCCTGACATTGGTGCAAAAACTCCCAGGTCAGATACAGTGCAAACAATTGCTCAAACCTGCCTAGATTAGCATTTCTGAAATATATACAATGTGCTCAGTAATCCAAAGTGGTTCTTCTGGCCAGATATCATAATAACCAAGAGGGTAGGACCATGGAAGGCCTTTGGACATGCTTTTGACCTGAGATGTTATAGCATACAGTTGTCAGAAAATAAAAGTTTAGACACATCCAAAGTATATGTGACATTGATCAATTGTTTGCATTGTATCTGACCTGGGAGTTTTTGCACCAATGTTAGGCTATTATATAATATAATGGCACATTGCCAATGCCAGTGAACAACCTTCTGCTTGCTTTGTGCGGTGCGATAATCTGGTCCATATAGGTCCTAAGTGAGCTCAGGTTGGTACAGGAGCTGAGGTTTCTAAAGGGCCTGGGGAATACCATGTTGATACATAGAGTCACTCATGAGAAAATTTGACCTCATCCTCCAGTAGACCTGTCCCTGAGGCTACAGGAGTAAGTACCAGAGTTCCCCCACAAGTCAACTGCTGAAGAATCTGAATCACAAGGCAATCAAAGTAGGAATTAGTTGTAGTCTGTCGACAAAGTTTGATCACGTGCTGTTTGGGACTGTGGGAATTCCTGTTTGCTTGGACAGCGACGACCTCAGGTTTGACAGGTAAAGTAGGCGTTGAACTTATCACAAAAACTTTAATTTGGGACTGAGTGTTGTATCAGGGCGAATAGTTGAGCTTGATGGAGGCGCAGACAAGCGCCAGTGGCACAAAGCACCTTGAAAATACAGGTCTTTTACAAGAAGACCAGTTTCAGAAGAATCTCGAGCACGCTATCGAGGCCTCCAAGGTCGATTTTCAAGGAAAGCATGCTGTCATGACATCCAAGAGCCCGACAGGATCAACACCTTCTTTGTGTGAACGCGCAAAGCTAGAGAAGGAGAGGTTAGAGCGACTCAAACGTTTCCGTGGCGAAGGTGACGATCACGATAATACTCGGGGCCAGTCACAACAGCCACCTGTTAAGCGCGTGCACCTCTCATCTGTTCAACCAACTGATCGAAGAGTACACCGACTGCAGTCTTCACCTTCCATCTCGAGCACCTCCTCGATCTCAAGCACCCACAGAACGCGTGACTCGAAGACCACTGGGGTACCACAGGTAGTCGCTGTCATCAATCAATTCTTCTGGGATGGCGAACTCCGACTGACTGCAAACAAGCATTCGCAGCCAAGAGAAGATGGAAAAGCAACTTTTAGATTATCCGACGTATTAGGTCCTGTACGTACTCGATGCTCCGCCTATTCAGCGCAATAACCATCATTTGTCGTTAAGAAAGCGGACATTTCATTCGCCATTATCGCCTCTTTTTCGACGTCTGTTTCATGGATCTACAATTTTTTTGATCCACATATGCCTGTCATCCTTGTGGCTCAGCCTGGTTCATCTGGACAAGCTGCTATCAAGAACGTTCTTCCAAATTGGATCATGACTACTCCATTTCTAAAGATATGCACGAAGCTGTCAGCATATGAAAGTGTGTGCTGCGATATCTCATCTCTCCTCGCACTTAATACCATCAAATTATTTTCTCCAGTTTATGCTGGTGGGTCGATTTGCTTCTAGACGATGGAACATTAACCATTTATTTCCTCAAGATTTTTTACAACACTGGTCGTCTCTGGGTGGTGATATCTACTGCAAATTTGATACACTGTGATTGGCGTGATATCGAAAATGTTCGGTTTACTGCTTTGTTACTTTCCTACATTGCGTTAAGGAGGTGTTACAGGCTGTTTGGCTTCAAGACATCCCGCCACATGCCGAGCCTCTACCTCATGAAAGAAAAGTAGTGGACGACTTCCCTTCCATCATGCAGAAGATTTTACACGCGGTTAATGTACGCCCAACACTAGCAAATATTTTGGCTAACGATGTGTGTATAATCATCATGTTTCACTCTGTTGTAACTCCGTGTTTAGCATCCTAGGCTCCTACTTTGTTCCACTGAAGATCTTAAATCAAAATGGGATTTCTCCAAGGTTTCCGTCAAACTCATCCCTTCAATCGCAGGAAAACACGAGGGATGGCCTGCGATCGTACAGATGGGTCACACTCTCATCATGAAAGCCGTGCGAGTTCTTGGTTTGCGAACCGGGAAAGGAAAGGCTGCGAGAGAGTTAACTCTTGAGTGTCAGGTAAGTCTTAGATCTTGTGATTTAATAATGTGGTAGGTGACTGAATGTGGAACAGGATCAAGTATTGGAACTTATTCCACGCAGTGGCTGAACGAGTTCCACTGGTCAGCGCGTGGCGAGTCTGCAGAGGATTGGCTTGACGACCCTAAGAGTCGCCGGTCCAAGCTTCCCTGGCCACCTATAAAAATCATCTTCCCGAGTCTCAAAACAGTCAGAGCCACCATTTGGGGTGAACCTGTGAGCGCAACATTTATGCGGCCTTTTTGGTTTGACTTTGTTTTCCGGAGCAGGGAGGAGGAACCATGTTCTGTTGGACGAATCAATGGGAAGCACAAAGAGCTGTTTCATGACTCCGATAGTACAAGTGGATGCGTCTTGATGCATGCAAAGGTTCATTTCAGTTGCGCTGAAGCCAAACTTCATCAACATTCTGCAGACGATCATCGCCCTTCGACGCACCTCTCCGTTCACGAGCTCGTCAAAGTCCGGTTTCAAAGCTAAATCTACGCATTCAACAGACTCAGACAAGGGCAAATCCAAGGTCATCGTGATTTCTGACAGTGAAACAGAGTCGGGAAGCAATGTACCAGAGAATTCCACCGAAGCAAAGAAAGAGGCCGTAGGTTGGGCATATGTCAGTTCGCACAACTTCACGCCTTCAGCCTGGGGAACGCTATCCGGTTCCGGGTTCAATCCTTTACTGAACGTGAGTTTCGTATTGGCCAGTGAAGCCGTTGCTTCGACTGACAAGAATGTGCTTCTCATCACGGGCGATAGGTCGTCAATTACGAACTTGGGATAGTTTTTCCGCTCTATGACGAAAAGGACGTGAGGCTTGTGTCATGCTTCAAGCGACCTCCGAGGAGATATATGGTTGGCGAGGACAGAGCATGGGTGAGTAATTGGTTTGTTGATTCATCTTTACCCTCGTGACGCCTCCACCAGATGCAAGAGGAGTCGTCTTCATTTAAAAATCAGATAATTTACGGCGATTTACAAACCGATAATGAAACTACAGTACGGGTCGTTCGAGGCTGAGCGACGCTTGCAATGTATATTCGATGATTGTGTCAGCTGATGCCCATGACGATCCTGAAGCTGCCAATAAGTTACTTCCTTGACAGTACTTAATACGGCTATCATGCAGATGCTGAAATCCTTATTCGGCTCGTATTGTTTGTTACTTATGAGCAACGTAAGATACCTGCATGCGGACTTAAGGTGTGTCTACCCTAGGCTATCACAATCATGAATCATCCTGATGGAAATGATCTGGTGTCAAAGGTGGCTCGGTTTTGAACCTGTACAAGAACATTATTCGGTGACATTGTATTTCCGTTCATCTTGACCCTTATGTAATGAGTCCTTTGCGGGCGGTCCAGGAGACAGCCTCACTTGAAGTACCGCCACTTACGGGTCCAGTTCCTTGCGGAACACAAGCATCGTGGCAGCCTCACGATGCTTCAGACGGTACTGACGTTCTCGTTGTGCCCATTGATTCCCGGGCGACTCTCCCAAAGTTGGCCCACGGTTCTCGACCTATGTTGCCAGCTCACACAGCTGGTAAATATGATACTCCAGCTCCCCTTTCTCCGCATTGCTGGCACCATCATTGCACTCATTCTGTTCATCAACGCTCGAACCCTTCCTCTAGTCTGGCACAGTAAGGTCTTGTTCTACTGGTTTCAGAAACTTGCTGACAGCTAGACGCGGATATCTGCAGTCAAAGTACTCTTGCCGTTTGGAATCGTGAGATGCAAATACCAGATATTGTCTCTCTTCCATATGCTTTCGTTGCGACCTTCCGCTACACGACACAAATCTGTCGTCACTCAACTCGAGTCTTGTTGCCCCACTGGCGCCAATCCATTCAACTTCACTGCTACAACTAATTCATGGGCAAGTAAGTCCTAATCGTACACTGGACGGCGTTTCATCACGTTTTCGCCAATGTCACTCAAAGGTGAGAAGGTCCCGATGAAACGGATTGGTTCGGACACGTTGATAATTCCTCATATGCAAAGGTATGACGCAAACTACTACCCAAGCCCAACATGGTACTGACGGAGCACTCAGGCGCGTGATGCCGCGCTTTCAAAGTTCGGGCTTGCGGCGTGGCCGACGTTCGTCAATGCGGGGGGGTGGATTGTTTTGGGCTGTGGGTAAGTCATACATTCCCGGCCAATTCTCGGTCCTCATGGCTTGTCGTAGTTGTATCTTGTGTGCCGATTCACATCACCTCTGCCGAAACCACGCGACAACCTCGCGTCCGGCAAATCGGGGAACAGTGATCGACCAACGATGACAAGAGAACCAGAGTCGGGTCGTTCCAGCCACGAGGGCGCTCTTTGCACGAGGACCCGTTCTAAAGAGCCGAGTCTACACTGCTTTACCGTATCTCGCCTGTGTTTCAAAATGGGACGCATCACGGTTCCGCCGGCGATCGTGTTGGCTTGCGAAGGATTCTCCAAACCGCCAGAGACGGGATCGTACTCGCACCAGGCACCTCCACCACACTGGATTCACCCCCGCGCGTTGCGACGCGCGTCTGGCAGCCTGGATGTATATCGGCGATTTTTGGCGGGTGGTTGGAGGGACGTTGCGGAAGTGGATAGATGGTGGATCGAGCCCTTGAGTGGCGTTATTGAAGAACGGCGTGGCGCCAACCTGAAAAAGTTGGAAGTCATCCATCGCGGGATCGTCGGTTGCGTGGACATGTGGTAGTTTTCATCTCCAACACATCAGAAGTGAAGAGTTGAAATTATTAATTAATCGTGACGGATCGATGGACTGTCAGAAACTCATACTTTGTCAATCTTACAAGATCGATGAATGGTACAAGACGTGTATTCTAATCAATATAGTACACTCCGGGTACTACACAATATTTCACTCGATTGGCCCAAAGGGCCCACTCAGCTCCAAACATTTTTCTCAACTGCTTCGTATTCGTATAAGAAGATGCTTGTATGGCAGACGAACGCATACGGTCCGTGGGTAGTCAAGCAATGGTCCATCATGACGTCGTCCCCGTCATCGTCATGTGTTGCTGAGCAGGGTGGATGAGGGTCAGGGTGAGGTGGATCATGCACGCCTTGTACTTCCTGCCAGCCAAGGAAGGGTGAGCAAGAACCAGGGTGATGCCAGGCCAGAGAGAGAGAAGAATGTGGAAATGAAAGGAGCGGCGAAGCGCACATCGTGCCATCACGGAGCAGGGACCGAGGGAAATCGATCTAGCGGACTCAGTAATCCATACCCATACGCCGTCACTTAGTGATTTTCCACACATCATCAAGAAGGTTCTAATCGGAGACTTCAGCGCAAGCATATTCGGATGAGCTGGATCCATTATAGTGACAAAGTGATTGTTTTTGAAGTATCAGGTTCAAGCCTGGATCTTGTTCAAGACAGAATAGAAAAAATATTAAGAAAATAATATGTTGTGTAATGGACACAGCCACTCTCCCCCGTGACACTATCCCTGCTCAGCGACGGCCTCTCCTCTTGCCGTCGTCCCTGCCCAGTTCACTGAGGAACAATAACACGGCAGCATGGGACGCGCGGTCGTGCTGTCGCTCTTCATCCTCCTCTTGTCCTTGCACTCACCTTGCCTTCACCCAGGGATGACAGTCGCAATCATCTCATGTGACAGCTCTCATAGATATTCACTGCTTCCTCAGCCTCACCCACATCCGGGGTCCATCTATGTGGTCCTTTCCGTATTGCGCAGGTGCTGGCAAGGGACGAGCAAGTATGTCAGTGTCCATTACAAGTATCCCGCCATGAATTCGTCATTTAAGTCTGTCGTGAGTCCGCCTCCTCTCTGTAGTCCTACAATGTCGGCTAAGTCTCATGAACCGATGTTCATAGAAAATCCCGATAGCATACCTGCTGAAGCTATACCAGAAAACTTCGTATCGTATACCCTGAAACATCAAGAGGCGCTCTCACCAGTCGCTTGGAAAACTGGTACGGGGAACCGCATCGATTGCACGTGTACATCTTGTTCGTTCCACCCACACTTGGCCTTATCGGTGCTTGGCATACACCCCTACGTCGCGCGACTGCAATCTGGTTTGTAGTTTACTCCCACCTCACTGGTTTTGGTATGTTACTTTCATCAGTGCGAAGGTTCGCTCTGATAGAGGATCTGCAAGGCTTGACTGCTGGGTACTATCGCCTATGGGCGCTACAAGGCGACTAGGACTTTGGAGTACATCCTCGCTATTCTCGGTGCTGGTGTTGTTGAGGGCTCCATCGCGTGGTGGGCTCGGGGTCACGGCGCCCACCATCGATACACCGATACAGACCTTGATCCCTACGACGCGCGCAAAGGTTTGTTCTACTCTCACATGGGGTGAATGGTCTTCAAGCCTAGGCGAAAGCCAGGTCCCGCAGACGTCAGTGACCTGCAATCGAATCCAGTTGTCAAATGGCAACACAGATACTATATCCTCCTCGCCTTCATCATGGCGATCGTCGTGCCTACCACTGTAGCAGGGTATGGCTGGGGTGATTGGCAAGGTGGATTTGTCTGGACCGGTTTGATTCGCCTCGTATTCGTACACCACGTTAGTGTTCACTGTTCTGACATATCTGAAACTAATTCTGATGTTCGATTAGTCCACCTTCTGCGTCAATTCGTTGTGTCATTGGCTCGGAGAGAAGCATTACGACGAGAAACTCCCACCGAAGGATTGCGTGCTTACGACCGTATCACGATGGGTGAAGGTTACCATAACTTCCATCATCAATTTCCGATGGATTATCGGAATGGATACAAGCGTTACCAATATGATCCAACCAAATGGTTCCTGTGGTCTTGCGAAAAGCTCCGCTTCGCGACACATCTGAAGGTACGTTGCGTTCATTGTTCTACAGAATCACATCGACATGCGCTTTCACAAAGATTTTCAGACAACAAAGTGGAGAAAGCGGAATTGACTGTCCAACTCAGACAACTTCGCGAGAAGCAAGAAGTGCTCGCCTGGCCCACTGAGAAACCTGATTTACCGGTCCTCACGTGGGAAGATTGTAAGAGTTCACTTGATCAAACACTATCAATCCTAAATGGTGACTTTCCAGATCAACATGAAGCAGAGTCCCGGGAGTTGATCTGTATCGCAGGATACATTCACGACGTTGACGATTTCATTGACAAACATCCGGGCGGCCCACATCTACTGAAGAAGAACATAGGCAGGGACGCCACGCCAGCTTTCTTCGGAGGTTTGTACGACCACGGCAACGCTGCACACAATGTATGTCTCGCGTTCAATTACCATCAGGTTAGCTCTTCTTGATAGCCACATCTCTGTAGTTGTTCGCCATGAAAAGAGTTGGCATCTTATTGGGGGGTGCACCGCATGGCTTGGAGGAGAAGTTTACTCCTCCAAGTCAACACTTGCGCGTCTCTCGCTTGAATGAACGCTCCGTTTAGGATACAGGTTTTCCGTGATCCCGTCCGTACATATGTACTCAGTCTAAATTCGTGAAACCTTTTCGGCAATTACATACTCAACGTCTTTTATCTGCTCTCCCCACGCTTCATCTTTCGTGTTCCTCTTCTCCGGTAAACTTGACGCGCATTATGTTACATGTAATTTTCTTTGTTCAAACGTCGTCCTCCCGTTGTGTGTTTAATGAATCAGAACGTTCTGACTATCTCCACCCCTATGTTGACCCCAGACTGGCGACCAGGCACAGGGCGGATCTGATTCTTGACTTGACATGTATCCAAGACGAGCTGTCCGAATCAATCCCTTATACATACAATGTAGACAAAAGCGGGGCGTATCTGAAAAAGAGTACCGCTGGCCGCCATCAGAATGTAACACAAGACAATCAAGCAATCAGATCGCATCACAACTCAGTTTGGGGACATTCATACAAAAAAAAGTCCGTCGACAAAACCGTTCGGATGTACATACCTCACCCTATTCGGCTCGACTATTCTGGTGTGGGGGAATTCTTGAGAGACGAGAAACCGCGCTTCTGGTGATCTAGGTTTGATCGAACATTTGAACGGTGCTTGATGACTGAAAAAGAAGACACGCCAGGTATGCGTCAGCGTACACCTCACAGAACGTGAACAACTAACACGATCGTCTCTCCCACGAGATTGAACTCGGGGGTGATTTCCACGCCGTCTTCGACACATTTCGCGATGTCGAACACGGCAAGCGATTGGGCGCGCATCAGCCAAACGGAGGAATGTCCAAGGAAATACCCTGAGCGCCAAGTCAGACGGACATGTATCGAACCAGGGGTAGGTGTGCTTACCAGGACATCTCCTATCGTAAGCCGCATTCGTGAGATGGGCTTGTTGTTCCGCTGAAGATAGCAGGGTCTGTGCTTGCCTACTACGTCCTAAACCAAAACATGCATTTCCAGGATGACGTTCTGGATTATCTCCCAAGAAACCCTCGGGCTTGATCTCCAAGGGATCCGAATAGGTTCTTTCGTCACGGAGTATCGCCCTAGGAGAATATAAGTACCGAGAACAATATACACGTATCATTCTAACTTACCAGATGTTAACAAAAACATAAGAACCTGCTGGGATTAGATACCCATTATACTCGTCATCAAAACGAGATGAGATAATGGGTAGAGGGACAAATTTATTGGACCAGGCGTGTGCCAACGTAAGAGTTCAGTAAACGAGGCTTCCATGTACGGCAAAGAAGGACGGTCTGCGAACATTGGCAAACGACTAGTTCCCACAACTGAATCCAGTTCTTGCTGTGCTGTCTTGGATAGAGCGTCATGCCAGGTAGAAGGCATAAGAAACGGAATTAACTTGAAGAAGATATCTAGAGTGAGAATGAATGAGCACGAACACACAGCCGGGTTCCTTACTGTGTCAGCACCACCTATGGTTTTTCCCGGGTTGTCCGACACTTAGAAAGATGACCAATTAGTTGAAGAACTCATACCTTGATACATTGTTGCTATAGCCCATTTAACGCTTTCTTCTAGCTCTTCTGTAAGGTCTGGCTGGCTCATGATGCGGGACGCTAGTGATGGTAGCGCTGTCCCAGCAGCCTCAAGAATACCTTAGCGTGTATAAACATAACAGTAGAGATAACTCACCAACTGAGACTTGACATAATTGTGAGGAAGTTCCACGAGATCTCGTACAACCGCAGCGTATCTCCGTGTTTTCCTCTTGAACCCAGCACCGGGAAGCCACGAAGGAATGTATTTCACTGTGAAGGTGTCAGCATCTTTGGGAAGCGTAGAGTGAACGAGCGCCTTACTGAGGGGAATGAAATCGACGTAGTATAAACCAGGCGTGGTGGCCATAGACAACTGTGAGTTTGCTTCATGGGCCAAATCGACAAGAGGGTCATCTCCTGCCTGAGTCACATAGCCATGTGAAAGGCGCAAAATTATGGAAGTGAAGTATCTATCCAAACTTGTCAGAGACAACGGTAGGTGATACATGTGATACTAACTTGCGAACATGAACTTGAATTCCATCTGGATCTTCCTGCACACACCGAAGATGGCGATGAGCTTCAAACTCGATTACCCAATGCAACTTTTCTACAGAGGTCGAACTCCCGATATCTTGCGCAATCCATTTTCGATGAGCACGAAACCACTTGTTATTTTTGGATAGGAGCATGATCTTGCCCCATCCAGAGGATTCGCCACACATAACAGACCGAGTGCGGTCAGATTAATTAATGCTCCGTTTCTCAACCAAATCCTCGGCGATTTTGGTAGAACCAACGACGATGACGATGTAACCGAAGAATGGCCCAGAAGCAATGTCCCCTATCCAACGAGTATTTAGTAAAGACAGAATTCTGAATATGGCCTCGCGCACCGTACTGCTTGTTGAAGTCGAGCATCTTTAACCAGGGTTTCCGGTTAGGGATCTCGAAGATGCATCGGAAACCAGAAACACCTGGTGGCAAACGACGTGCCTGGTACCGTGCAAAAATTTTTCTCAAGAAGACAGATCATACAAAGACCGAGAAAGATGAGTGGTATGATGAGCAGGATGACGGCGGTTTGAATGTCCACAGTCCGGAAGGTGGACGCAAAGTGTTGCAACTGGTAGTCGATCATAATGAAGCAGTCGGGACTCGATATCAGTCAACTTGCATACAAGTCCTTCATCTAGCACTTACCTGGTTCGAGCACGAAAGACTGATGACATGAAAGTTTTGGACACGCAGTAGTTGCTTTTTGAAATTGCGTATGGTCATTGCTGCGCGTTCTGACTTCGTGTGCCGTGACTACATAATGTCAGGGTGTCAGTCGAAGCTGGGATGTCAACCTTTCGAATGCGTACTTGAAGTCGCGTCACTTGCAAAGTTGGGTTCTCTGAACCTGTCAGAGGTCTGACCACCTTTCCACGCTGTCAAATTGGACTCGCATCTGTCATCATCGAGGTACCAACCACCTCAGTCAAGCCGGGTTGACACATCACGCAGGGAAGCGGGAAACAGCCGCGGATTACTGATTGATGACTTCGAGATCGAGCGGCAACTTTGAGGTGACCGACTCGATCCAGGGATCATATGTGTGATCCAGTTTACAGGGAAAGATTGAAGAGTGGAACAAAATGTCAGGCACGAGAGTTTACAAAGGTTAAAATGGCCACGTGCTGTCCAATATGGCTTAATCGGGCAAATAGTCGGGCCGAAGCATTTCAAGTTTCAGCTAGCCTCGAGACTCGAATCATGTCACTGGCAGACTCGGGAGTCAAGCAAGCCCACTTCTGGTAAAATAGTTGGCCCGTTCATACATATTCCATAAAGATACTGAACCATCAGCATTCGATCATTTCACCTGATCAGATGCCCTAGGGACGATTGGATATGACCGATACTTATGTGAGTTAGCTGTGAAAATCTATTGTTCTATCAATACTTGTGCCTGCCACCGCATTGAGACATCGATCCTGGGATTACGGCGTTGGCGATATGACGTTTCTATCCCCAAAAGTGCTTAAAGGCATGTCCTAAAATCGGTCATTTGTTAGTGAACATCTCGTCACTCATTTATCTGATCAACTTAGTATGATTAGGCGGGCCCGGCTGGGGTCACATAATCGAAAACATTTCGCTTCCCCGCGTTCGATATGAAGGATATACAAGTAGTTGGCGCGGATTGATTCTCACGCAAGCCCTTGTACTTACCATGCCCTACCTGGCAGATTTTATCCTTTCTATTGTACCTGCCCACCGCATTCCAGCACACCTTATATCCTATATACCAGGCACAACTCCGTTCTCCACATGGCCCGCAGTCATCAGTATGGCTGTGACATATCTCATGGTCGTATTTGGGACCCGCGAAAGTATGAAGGACAAGTTGCCTCTGAAGTTGACCACTTTGTTCCGAGCACACAATCTCATACTGAGTGTCGGCAGTCTGATTCTCTTCGCGCTCATTGGCGAAGAGGTATTCTCGAATTAGCTGAAACCTGAAATAGGGACGTACGGCTCGTTATGTGCAACAGAAGCCTACACAGAGGTGAGTACTATTCTACAAACGGCATTTGAGTGCAAACATGGCCTCTGACCTCCCAAAGAGACTGGAATTTTACTTGATATTGAACTATTGTTTCAAGTACTACGAGCTCATCGACACAGTCTTTTTAGCTCTGAAGAAGAAGCCACTATGTAGGTATCTTGCTTTCGCACTGCACGCTCATCATTCTGATCCTTTGACTGTATAGCCCTTTTGCATGTGTATCACCATGCGGCCACAGCGGTTCTGGCGTTCGTCCAACTAAATGGCTGAGCAACGGTGGTATGCATCATGTGCCTTGATCTCTGAACTTACCTATACGCTCCAGTGTTGGGTTGCAGCATTCCTCAACCTTGGTGTTCGCGTGTTGATGTGTGCGTGTCACATCCTTGCGCATTTTCCAGACACTCAGACATATGGTTTCTTGTAGATTACTACTACTATGCCGCTGCTGCTGATGCCAAACTATGGGTAAGGATTATTTCGTCATTGACAATGGCACATGGTTGACGTTCAATATAACTAGTGGAAGAGATACCTCACGACCATGCAGATTGCCCAATTCATGGTTATCCTAGCATCTGCTGCCTTCGCCAGTGAGTGTCCAAGCACCCTTGTTTCTAATCCTTTCGACACAGGGTTGCACCTCGTTAGGTTATCACTATGCCACGTATAATTGGTTCCCAAGATATCTCCCTCACATGGGCGGGTGTAGCGGTACGCCAACTGCGGGCATCGTTGTGGCTGGGATCATCTCCAGTTATCTTCTGTTGTTTATCGACTTCTTCTACGAGACATATCTATGGAAAACCGGGTCGTATGACTCGGTAACATGGCTGCGATTGATGGTACAAAAGCACTTCAAACCTACCAGTGGCTCCACCCACCCAGAAAGCCTGTTGTTCCGCGTAGACAAAGGTAGGTTGGATGTTTCATCGCGTCGGTCGACTAAAATCTTTCCACGATCTGACTAGTACACGGCGAGGAGTATCACTCGCGCGGGTAGTATCATGACGTACAGGGCTAGTAACTAGCAATCCTTGGTCACGAAACAATATTGAACACGGATATACTCAATTCATGCTTTCATCGCTGTTGGCCCACTGCTACGTTCTCGGCTCAGGCTTGTACATAATGGTTGGCTTTTTCTCGAGTGCAACGATTCTTTGTATCGTCCATGTATTACTGCAACGACTGAATGTGTTCATTGCTACTCTGTCTCATCCAGACTTCGAGCAGTGTGTTCCCTGGATCATCATAAGGAGTCTGAGCCTATGCTGCGTGTAATGACACATTACACGTATGGCGTGAAGACAGATTACCTTCTCCACGGCAGGCGTAAACTAGGCTGTGAAATTAGCTGTCTATCGTAGATGATCGACACCTACTGGACTAATATCGTTGGACGAGAATCTGTGAAATTCAGGACTGATGCCATATCGGCGATGCTATCTGGGGTGACGTGTGCGAGGCTTAAACGGACCTACGAACACCAGTGACTCGGACTCCTCTAAGAGCCGGACATTTGCTCAATCCAGTTGAACATTGTTCAATGAATTCCATGTTCTCTCGCTAGCTCTGAGTTGTTTTTCTCCTTTCGAGACTGAAGGCCAACGAGGAAGCTCTCTGAGCGTTTGATATTCCTGATCCACTGACAAGCCACTTGAATACCAGTTCGATGTGTTGCTCGAGTCGCCTCTGGATGGTCCGCACCTCAAGCCTCTCAGAAAATCCTCACCGATTCCTCGGACATACATCGCCTCTCATCCAGTGGAGTTGTATCATTGTTGCAGCGTCAGCCCGGACCGACCGATGACAGTGAAAGGGAACTTGAAGTCAGTAGTGTACCGTATTGTCAAAGTCAGCCATTGATCGTAAGTGTTGTACATCCAGCGTGACGTCGTGGTCCACTACACACCACATGTGTCAGTTGACGCTCTCGATTCGTGACAGGGCCGAAATCAGCTTACATTGCTATCTTCTCCTGTTTCGACGGGGACGTGAACGTAATCTGGGGTCCTGGAACCTTCCTCGAGAGGTGCAGGTATACCCACCGACTGAGCCCTGCCATGGAATGTTGAGAGGAGTTGGGGGATGGGGCTCTCAGTCGGGATCGAGCGTTTGGGACGCGAAGGATGCTGAACAATCGGCTCGTCAGCGAGTTGGCCAATTGTGAAATCGTTGATAACAATATCCGGAAGTTCCACATAAGGTAGCCTGCCAATACCTCGAGCTTCAATTTCTTGCTACCATTATATGAGAGGGCCTCAAGCTGTATCTTGCCTCTACTTTGAGGAATTTGAATGGTAACTACACCATTCGACACATTGTTAGCATTAGCGAGAGAAATGATGACAATGCTCACCTCGTCAGCGTCGTCCGCCATTGGGGGTCGCAGTAGAGCGGTCACGGTTAGAGCATCGTGAAACGCGGGATTAGGTAACATATCCTCTATGCATTGCTTCGCACGATCAAACATATCTGGCGCGAGCACTTCGTTGCATATCTCGCTATCGCAAGCTAAGAAGGAAGATAACATGCAAATCCACGTTTAGCTATGAGAAACTCACAAACTTCGTGGCTGGCGACAACGGCAACAAGACTAACGAGTGGTTCACAATTAGGGTCCACGATGAGTTTTCGAAACTTGTTTTGCCAGCTATGTATGTTCCTGATGCATTGCCTTCCTTCCTCTGAAAGCACGAGAGATATTGTTATCAAACCCCCCGGAAGAATGGCGTAACAACTTACCAAACCAAAGCATGGAAAACAATCCGTATAGGTTCGATGGCATGCTCGTCTGCTGACTACCCAGGTAGGTTACCAGCTCCTTAGCCGCGGTATCATCGAACAAACCCGTCTCCCATATTGAATTGTCACTAAGATATATCAGTTGGCTTCAATACGAGACCTTGAGCAGCTGCTTCTCGACGCATCCAGAGCAATAAGACATTTCCGGCGTGATGACACCTTCCAGATTTACTTGTACCACCTCTGCGAAGCAAATTAGTATTGCGATCATGTAATATGTAGGCGTACCCAAATGTCCGAATGACAGCCGACAAACCAGACTTCCTTTATGTCACAAGTCTTCGCAGCACGTTCAACAGCGGGATATAAAGTTGTATTCACCGAGTCAAAAATGACAAGCATGTGCCGCGGACGATGAGGTCGAAAGAAAGACATCTTCCTTCACGAGTCCCACGGAGGACAGTGTCCCTATACTGAAATCAGTCTCGATGATCATCTGGTCGAGGCATGAAAGTGTCGAATTACCATACTCCAACAAAATGAACTCTCAGGTCTGGCTGGCAGAACATCCTCGTGAAATTACTGGCAATGGGTCGTGCCTCTAGATTTTCGGACCGAATGCCTAGATAATACCCGTAAGCCCCGCAGAAGGCCTCGTCAAGTTCGCGCAGGCGATGTTGCAGCTACTCACGTTCCAATCTACTTCTCCGTCCACGTTTTTATCAAGCCAACCTGAAACACGTGTTCACTCCGGCACAGAAATCGACATTTGAGCTGGGTCGAACCTCGTGTATCATCTCCGCAAGCACACGCACTTGATATGCGCCCCGAGAGAAGCCTACCAGCGAATGTCAGGTGCGAAGACGGCGGTGAAAATCGAAACCTACCAAAGAAGTATATCTGATCCCCAGACTGGTATTCTTACGCTAGCCTGCGGTATGCATCTTTGACGATTTCTTCCACATTCCTGTCATTGGATAATTCAATCCTTGGTAACAGGTAAACGTGACAGGGACGAACCATGCAATTTCCATGTCAATTTTGTCATACAATGCGTCCCTCATGCGCTTGACAGGATTGAGGGACTTGGGGCGCGTGCCAATTCCACTCGAATAATATGTGCGTTGGTCTAGTGGATGCGATTCCTGATCGATCTTTGCGAGTAACTTGACGACATTGGTATTCTGGCGCAGTTGGTCAGAAAGAAGAAAGCGTTATTCCTGGACCCGTAGGGGACAGGTCTTACAACCAATAATGCGTGGGAACTGCATGAAACTCGACGCCGTGGGAACTGGTCGTCAAAGTCAAAGCGTTTTATGTAATATCGGGGGTGGGCGAAGCCCAGTTTTATCTGTCGTACTTTGGGTCCAGGGATGCCCGGAGGGTCTGAGTATGTACATAGATGTGCGACAAAATTTACATGGCGACCAAATTTGTTAGAGGTACCATCGATGCATACGATGAGGTTTTTCGTGTTCAACTTGCGTTTGTGGTTGCACTGAGTACATCTGGAGAACGAAGACGACGGCGTTGTTGGGGCGCCTTCGACTGCGTGAGGCGCCTGAGCGGTCATGTTCTCCAAGTCCGTCACGATCATGAAAATTGCTGGAGACGGTGAGGAGTCTCCAGAGATACGGGGCTAGAATAGCGGGCGCCTCAACATGGCTAGTGCGGAAATGGAGGCGAACCGAAAAACCTCAACGCCAAATTTGTGCTACTTGTACTCACAACCTTGAACGTGGAATCCATGGCACTGTAGTTTCGTCATCCATGGCAGGCCGAAGATGCACTGACTTCGAATAGATACACAGCAACTTGTTCAAGGATGGGTGCCAGCCCTTACGTACTCCGAGAGACACCTCGTTCTGCAGCGGCTACAACTGCACCTCCCTTTGCGATCATACACCCAGCGTGCAAAGACTTTCAACCTCAAGTCCGTCCTCAGTTGCAAGATCGATCTCCGACCGGAACAAAGTCAGCCTCACCTAGAGCATGCGGTGGTAGTGCTCGGTCAGAGCGGCCAGATCATGCAATGACTGTATGAACGTGGACAGACTTGATCACACGATGGACTTGGAGCCCACCCAGCTCCGAGTCGTATCGCCAGCCGTTCGCCTTCAAGTTCGTCGTCCTCCTCCTCATTTCGCTGTGCCCACAGCGAGACTGTGACCTTCAAATTGTTACGTTTTCGCTCGATACCAAGTTCTCGCCACCGAGGACCAAGTTTGCCCTGTAAACCTTTGCACTCATTTTCGAGGCAATTCAGGATGTCACACGAGCCTCCCACAGTGAGATGATTCATAGCGAAAATCATTCCCATGCCAATACATACGTATGCTTATGAAGCTACAACGTGATCAGTGTGCACACCAAACGGAGCGGCACCTGAGTCACCGTGCCCACGCCCAACGCGACCACAGCGAGGATTCCTGCCACCGAGACACCAAGCAGCTGGACGAGGGAATAAATCTCCATCCCCGCCCTCGTGGAAACTTCCTTCGCGAGACGGTCCCGATGCCGAATGTGGGGCAGCACCGCGTCCCCGAGCGACATCGGACCGTCGGGCACTCTACCATCTACGGTCGTCACATCTGGTCGAGCGTCGTCATCAAGTCGGCTGAAAAAGACGACCATCGCACACACGTCAGGGCTTCCGTCCCCATGAAAATTGCTGACCTCGGCTTGGAGTGAAAATACGCCAAGACGGCGTATCCATCTGGTCGACCAGTACTCCGGATAAATATAAATGTTCGAGCCTGCTATATTCGTTTGTCCCGCACATATACGCTCGCAGTGTCACTGAAATCATGGATCACATCAATTTCATATTTTCCTAACGAGTAACTTGCCGTTCTGCGCAAAGATGCAGAGTGCGCATGCAGGTCCCATCATTCGTGAAGGAAGCCTGGACGATGTATCTGATGAAGGAGGTGATACTCTGTGTTGTGAAGATTGTAGTGCGCTAGTGGTGGTTCAGGCTCCTTCCCACCACTGTGGAGAGAGAGAGGGTACATTGCACGTGATCCATTTTTGATCCCCGACCGAACCTTAGTCCCTCTCTCTCTCCAAAGCGGCTGGAAGAAAACATTTGTCAACAATCGCGTAGCCACCTAATGGCCCGAAGGGCCAAACACTTCATTGTCCGGTAACCCTATCCATTAGTGAAATGTGAGCTGACCCCCTAAACCTAATAGCCCGAAGGGCCAAACACCTCGCTGTCCTTCATCTACTATCATGCTGAATCAGCATAATCATTCCATAATATTAACTAAAAAGAGAATGCTCGCCAATCATCTGTGTCATGGTGGGCATGGGTGGTATTGAGGCATGGCACTCGCATTGAGATGGTGAGACAATGGGCGACAGCTGGCAATGTTAGGGAACCGCACGGGTAAATCCGCGGGTGTCACTTGCGCAACGCACACGGTGTCGTGTTGACGTCAGCGTTCTCGTCGTCTGACGAGACGAGGGCAGAGTGGGAAGAAGAGGCGGGGCAAAGGCAAAGGTGCTGACGACGACGATACGATAAACGCTATCGTGTTTATCGAGTCGTCGTCGTCGTCATCGTTGCCAGGCGAGAACGTGAGGGAGCGCGGCAAAAAGCGCAGGCGACGACGGCATGATGGCCACCGTGCCATCGCGTCGTTATCGTCGCCGTCAGGAGGGCTGAGGGTGAGGAGGGGAGAGGCGAAAGGCGAGCGTGCCGGTGACGATGTGACAACCGCGCGATCGCGATTATCATGTCGTCGTCGTCGTTGCCGGGCGAGATGGGAGCGGGGGCGAGGGAGAGGTGTGGCGAAAGGAGAGGGCGAAAGGGGGGAGGCGAAAGGCAAGGGCGCCGACGGCGACAGCATGACACCCGCACTATTGCAGTTATCCTGTCGTTGTCGTTGTCGTTGCCAGGCGAGACGAAGGCACTGGTGAGGGAGTGACGTGGCGAAAGGTAGACGCGACGACGAGGGAAGAGGGCGGGGGAGGGGTGCAGCGAGAGGTGAAGACGTCGACGACGCGAGGGAGCGGCAGGACAAAAGACGAAGGTGAGGATGACGACGACGTGATAACTGCGCGATCGCGGTTATCGCGTCATCGTCGTCGTCGTCGGCAAGCAGGATGAAAGGCGAGGGCGAAGGCGAAGGGTGGGGGCGACAACGACGAGGATGAAAGGCGGTAGTGACGGCAACAACCAGCGATTGTGGCTGTCGTTTCGTTGTCATCGAAGGAAGGGCGAGGCAAGGCAAGGCAAAGGCGACGACAACAAGGACGACGCGGTTGAGGCCTGTGGAGCTCTGCAAAGAGAGTTTCCAGGATATCCTCTAGCAAATGATAAGCGTCTCATCGTATACAAAGATGATTAAACTGACCGTGTTGCAACAAGGAGTTCATGCTGGCCACCCCCTGCCCAAAAGCCTCTCCGTTGCGCGATGTTCCAGTCTGGGTGTAGAAAGACCACGTCGGAAAACTTCCATCACATATTCTCTAACGCCATCTGTGAACATGCATCCCTGAAGAATTTGGTGTTTTTCCAGGGGTTGTAGAAGAACCGTCACCGTGAGAGCATCGTAAAACGCGGGTTCCGGCAGCATGCTACGTATGCGTTCCTTCGCTGCTTCAAACACATCATGCAAAATAGCATCGGTAAGCGGTGTAACCCGAGAGCATTCTTTAGCATCGCAAGCTACAACAAGAGATTAGAGCCGAATTCACGTTTTGACTGTGAGGAACTCACAAACTTCGTGATAAGCGACAACGGCGACGAGCCTAACAAGCGTTTCACAATTAGGGTCTTGGATGAGCGATTGAGATCCCTTTCCCAGCCATTTATTCTCTTGATGCATTGCTTTCCTTATCTGAAAGCACAAGCGACATCGTTATCAAACCGCCCGGAAGAGAAGGGGTAATAACGTACCGAACTGAAGCATGAACAACATATAGGTTCATTGGCGTGCTCGCCTGCTGACTGCCCAGGTAGGTTACCAACTCTTTGGCTGCGGTATCGTCGAACAACCCCATCTCCCAAATCTGGTCGTCCAGCTCCGTAATCGGTGTGTCGAAACCCTTTCCTGTTACTTTCGGATTATATGCGCTTGCGTACAAAACGGAAGCGTGGACCTTTTGACCGGGTATGATACGACGTGGTCCCAGTCGATGAAAGCTCCCAAACACGAGTTCAGCATCACGCACTGGCAAGATGCCACAAACCTCACCCTAGAACAATCTCGCCAGCACCACTAGAGCATCCTTGATACCTAAGGGGCAGATATTCGAACGCCCTCCATATCAGGCTCATTGAGTTACTGGTACAATCGACGTCTTCTGGGCTCCAGGACATATCCGTTGTTGTGCCAAGCCGGCGTCTCGGACGTGTGCAACGGTGACGCGGTGACGTGCCAGGTGCGTGCTCGAGCGGATGTATGCTTCCTTATATTGTACATAAAGGTCACTCTCCTGTATGTACAGTTTTTATCTGTGTCAACCACTGTCGATAATGGTTGACTCGAAGTGCGGGACTTGGCGCTTGTGTGCCGCTACCAATCAAGTGTCAAAGGGACGATACCCTTTTTGGTCACCACCTTGAACCCGGACGTCGAACAATACTTCGACGGCGATGAAATCCGTCGTGGCCTGGATATCAATCCTGGTCTTCTTTTCGGCTTTCATGAACGCCATTTTCTCTTGTGGGGGTGGGATGCCCGAAGCCACCTTTCGACAATCGACGCTCGCTCAACCGTCATCGAGTTGTGTGTCACATCTACCAGTCCTCTTTGTGCTGAAGTATGCAAAAACGTCGAGAACGCCTCGAAAGGGCAAAGCACGAAAGGGGTGCATTCCGAGTCGATGTGAAGTCAACATCCAGGAATGCTGAAGTCGTGGTGAGTGCATGGCTCCCTCAAGCTGCTAATTTGCTCAGCGCTTTGCTTTTTCGAGCCAGCTTCTAAGTACTAACACACCCGGCGAACCATCTGTCAATGGTCCACCGGAGTCATGCTCGTCCCCCTCAGTGGCAGCGCCATCGGGCTTCGCACTTACCCTCTTGTCCCCGAACTCCAATTCTCCCTTCCCAATCTCTTCCCAATCTTCATTCTGAATTTTTGAGAACCCCTCTTCCTGCAGTACCTCCACCCCTTGTGCAGACTGCCGAATCTCCAGCCCTTTCTGAATCCGTTGCCCTTCCCGAATCCAGCTTGACGTTCCCTGACCCCATGCTCATTGACGAACGTTCACACCCCATAAGTGACCGCCCAAGGCGAACAACTCGGTTACTAAAACGATACCGTGAAGAGTTCCCCCAACCTCCTGCCCCAGTAGCCAACACCGCAGAAAATGCATTACCTCTGGTACCAGCTATCCGAAGAGTCATACTCCATGTCCGCGACACCATTCGTACCACCGTCAATGCTCTCGGCGTTTTCCGAGAGTACCCACACTGACCATTATATGATGCTGATGCGTTCGTTGCACCCGACGAGCAGGCCAGTTGGAGCCCGAGCGGTGGACCATGGGCGATGCTTAAGCGAGCGTCGTGGCGCGTCGTCGTGTGTACATATACCATCCCTGACTCTGACGTATGTTTTTGGTTTTCGGGGATGCATGGTTGTATACTTGTACAGATGCTGAATTTGAACCGCGTTGCATTCTTGTCTCGTGTACTTCTTCCGCGTTCACCAGGCTATTTGAGGTCCCATGACCCTCCTGGCGATGGTCTCTCTGACCAAATCCGATGGACGACTGAATTGAGATCTATGGCCGAGGTTAAGGTCAAGGAGATGCACAAAAAGGAATGAGGCGTAGCCTAGCTCGAGAAAATGCCGCCGAAAAGCTGGAAAAAACGTGTCAGACGCCATAATGAAACTGATGATGGTTGACACACTCTCTGAACCAGAGCGCCGCGTCGTTGGCATACAGATTGGCATACTTTTTGAAGCTCTCGTCTTGGGTCAGGACGTAGTCCTTGCTAGACAACAACAAAAAAGGTTGATTTCAGTCACCATCGGATCGGGGGATGCGTCAACATATGGTAGCATCAGTTTGCGCGTCTTCCTGTCTTTGAGCTGCTTGGGACCATTCCACTTCCTCCAGACCCATGATGTTCCCGAACGAACTTTGGATGCACGTCTTTGAGGAACTCAACTCCCCAAACGACCTCGCAGCTGCTGTACGCACGAACAAGCAATTCAAGTCTTTCGGAATCAGAGTTTTGTACAGGATAGAATACTCACGAGGCTCACGGTGAACGCAAAACGGTCCCATCCTCCAAGTTGACGGAGCTGATTTGCGATGCGTGACTGGTCGCTAGAAGAGGTGAGACATACGCTGGTATTCGTGATGAGGAATACGAACTCGGTTTGCTACTCTATGATTTGTCCAAGGAAGGGTCGCTACGCGTCCAGCCTTGTCGTTTGAATCGGCGGTGCTCCACGACAGAATATGTTGATATGCCAGCATGATCGAAGCCTGAAACAAAAAAAAAAAAAGGGGACGGTTTTCCTAACACGCGATTCCTGACCAATCGACTGTTAGACGGGATGTCGCGAAAGAACGGATGACTGACCAACGTCTCAAACTGTCTTGGATGGCTATGGTGAGAGCGTGACCGATATGGAGACAGACCACCTGTAATGTTTGGAGGAAAGGAGATGGCAATGGCGCCCTCCGACCATCTGGAGTGGTCTAAGGTTTGAAGATGACCTTGGACTTCCCACCAATCGTACCAAGCGGCTTCTAGGGTTTGTGGGTTGTAACTGGTGGGGGTTGTCTGGAACGCAGAGTGCATCAAGAACAAGTAGTGCGAGCAATGGAGAGCGGCATACCTTTCTTATCGCCCTGTGCTGTGGTGTTGAGGAACACGAGGTGCGACAGTGAGCACTGAATGCTCATCGCAGTGGGTTGACCTGAGGTGGTCGGGGGAGGGCGGCTGTGTGATGAAAGGAATGATTACATAATGAGCAGCGGAGAGAGCGGGCCAGTTCGTGCTCAGTGCTCACGTGAACGAATCCGCTGAGCCAAACTCGCCCCCAGTGGTCTTAGAATATTAATGCATCAATGTTCCATCCATCGCCCCCAGTGGTCTTAGAATATTAATGTATCAATGTTCCATCCACTCTAGTACGTGTTACATATGTGACAGGCTGTGGTGTGACACTTGACCAGCAACGCGGTCCCGGTCAGCATCCACACGCAATGTATCACCGTTGACTCACCCCCCAGACTTGCATTCGGAACTGACACCATGCCAGACGGGATGGACTCTGATCCAACATCTGGTTACTGCAAAGGCCGCTTCCTCGGCCACAAGCGTGCCAAGTGGAACTCGAAACCCAACATGTCCCTCATCCAAATAGAAGGCGTTACGGTAGCCACCAAAGAAGAAGCACAGTTCTACCTCCTTGGCGAGGTCCGCTTTCTCTTTCTCCTCTCTTTACCACACCTCGCTCGGTCTGTCTTCAGCGTGTTGGCTATGTCTAGATGACCCAACGCGAAATACAAGGATCCAAGATTCGCGTTATCTACGGGTATGTGGAAGTAGATGTTTCAGCTAGGTTACGCCTCACTTCTGCGCGCAGCCGTGTCACTTGTCCACACGGAAGCTCTGGCGTCGTCAAGTCAAAGTTCACCTCTAACCTCCCACCACCGGCGTTTGGCGCAAGCGTGCGCATCGTGCGTTTCGTTCCGTCTCCCTCGGATTTCCCAGCCAAATGCGTGCCTCATTGCGAACGATGGCACGCCTTCCATAAAAACAAGACGCAGACCGCTATTTCAATGTTGACCGTTCATGAGTCTTCGTTGTATGACCCGATTATTTGCCCACGGCCTCACGCGATTAAGTACTGGCATCCTCGGACGACTGTATGGGCTTCAATAGCCAGGAAATCGTAGCGATTTCCGGCACTCATGCCGTTGCCACCCTAATAGGTATCACCACTGCAACAGCCGCATACTGTGTACTCACTACAGGTTGCGTAGATCTGGTTTCGAGGATCCCTGGACCTTTTCCCCTTTGACGTTCTCGAACGAACTTTAAACTCTTGTTCAACGAGACGTACGCCTCAGTCAATTCTTTGTATTACATCCTTCATGAGCCTCGTAGATGGGTGGTGGTGGTGGTTGTGATCATATCTGTTTTCGACGAGTAAAAGATTTGAACTAAGCAGAATATAGTATGAGTGTGGCGGGACCGAGGGTGTGGCCTCGGTTGATGTCAGTCGCCGTTACTTTGCCGTTACTACACCAAGTTGCCCCATTCAATGGTCAGGTACGGGGAGTAGGTCATCAGCAAAAAAAATTCTGTAACAGTGTAAGGTTACGTCCAATTCCAATTCCAACATCCGACCTTCTTTCTTTATTCTTTGCATTTCTCTCTCAACAATGGTTCAACATCGGCAGTATACGCGCCCCCTTGATAGACTTGACTACCTTGATCTTGCGTTCATAGGTAACAACAACTCGCAAGTGGTACTTCTTGATTTTGTCCCGTAGAATGCTTTCTAACGTGGTTCCACACGCCAGGCAGACTACCTAACAATTGTTTTTCACACCACCTTTGACTTTCAAAAGTTACCTCAAAGTATGCTTCACCATCCGCATCAGCAACAGCTCTCTTCCTCTGAAGCGTGCCAGTGGAAAATGGGCACTGTTTGCTGTGAACTCCTGAGCACTACGTCTCACCCTCCATGTGAAGGCCTTGAACACATAATGTTCATGGTAGCGGCAACCCTCCAAAAGATGATCCTACCATCTGTTATACAATCGCGCTTCCGCAAACCACTATCCTCGCCAGTAACCCGCATGCCTATGGGTCCAGATTGTGTCTCCCCGCTGGAGATATGAATCCGGTAAGCATGATATTTTCCAGTTTCCCGTTTATGCCAAGAATCATCTGTAAAACCCTTAGGTATGTGAGACACGGCGCACTATTTTACATAAGTTGCAGTGGTCAGCACGACAGAATCTTAGGTCCCTCATTGTGCAGCCACACTACCATCTAAAGTAGATAGATTTTGTGCATAAGGTTGTGTCCGTCACCAAATGGGACCCGATGAACCGTTCCGTCGCCGCGAGTTGAATCACTTCATCCGGATTGTCCTCGTCCTGGTGGTCGTACATCAACAAGGACGTAAATCAAACCACACTTAGATTCTGGGAATGTAATGGCCGTCGTGGATCAAGTTGTACTTCAGGCGAAACGCTCTGGTAGATCATCACTTGCACTGTTCCAGTAGTAGCAACGAGAAGAGGGAGCTGATCCAAAAACTGTCTGCTCCCCGAAGCCCCCTCGAAGTAGCCCACTAGTATCAGTATAGCCGAAATTACTCGAAGTGATAGTTTTTCGGGTGCTTCAGGAGCATGTCAAATGCAGTGGCAATATCCAAGTTTGGTTCCTTTCGCGCCCTCTTTGCCTTCTCCTTTGCAACCCCTCTCTCCCTCAATACCATGATGCAGTCTTTGGCCAACTCCCAATTCTGCTCATGGCCTGCGCCAGCTTGCAGCCTGTCTCGCATCTCGGAATTGTTCAAGAAGTCATTCTTTTTCTCCCTGCACCCAGTGGTATCCACCCTTAACCACTCGTCGAGTGGGCGGTCGCGGTCACCCTTCAACTTGCCGTTTGCGTACCGGAGCGTGATCCAGACCAGGGTCCAAATGAACGACTCCGCGTCATGTTCGTACAAATGCGTGACTTCACCCCGAAGCGCTGCACTGTCAAGGAGTTGCACCGCCATGAACGGGACCGTACCAGTGCGTTGAGTTCCGGTAGGAGTCGTCTCCGTCGACGCCAAGTCGAAATCGTTGAGGACAGCCACGATCTGGTCCTGCTTGTCTATTCGGTACATCAGATTTGACGGGCTTATGTCTCGGTGATGAACTCCACGCTTCCAGAGGGCGTGGTGACCTCGAATAAAAGTAAACAAGCTGATCCAACTTAAATAACAGACAGGACCCACATTTTACCGTCGTCCACCACACATTCAAAAATTGATCTCCATGGAGTTCGGTGATTGGTCTCAGCTTTCGAAAAATGATTATGTACAGAGTGCGAGCTCCTTCAATCCCCAAGCCGAGGCGTTTTCGAATCTGCTTGGTAGAGATGTCGTCGAACTTCTTGAACCACAACATCTCCGGAACGTGGTTCTTCACGTCAGGATCAGTTTCTGCGATCTCGTACACTTTCTTCAAGATATCGGGCTCGCTCGTGCGCGAACTCTCCATCCAGAACATCTTGGAAACAAGATCTAAATCGTCTGAAAGATCCTTGCACTCTACAGGCAGCACGTTGGTTGCCCGGCCATTTAAACCAAAGTGTGTGACCCGAGTCACGTCCGTCAGCCTAAAGACAATGTGGATCTCCTTCCCTCCGTCGCCACGGAGGGTTATCTCCTGATCTGGTGGCGTGAGATCAAATTTGGGGTCCACATACGGATTCAAGCCCCAGTGTTTTGCTTCGAAGCGTTGCATTGCGAGAAGGAGAACCAGGAAACGTGGAAGATCTTGAACGAAGTTGAGCCCCGAACATTGAATAGTGCCCTGTCGGTCATACCACCAGACGTAAAGGACATCACCTATCGCAACACCGGTAAGTGAACACACCATGGCAGGTGACGACACTCACCGACGATGACAAGACCGATTGCATGTTGGCGAGCAGCGTAGGCGGCGAACATTTCTGCCGCATAATAGCCGGCCTGGACGACGGCGGGATGCCTCATTCCAGACTCAGGCTTTTGGCGTTTTGATTGGAATTCAGAGGGGCCGAGATGTTCAGAAGTTCTTTTCCGACTGTCTGAAATGGTAGCTGCGGCCTTTTCCAGTTGACGAGCAGACCGTCTGGCTAGAATAGAAAATGAACACCGCAAAGTGAACATACCGAAGATGTACTCACTAGGTTCGGGGGGCGTTGATCGAACACAGGGCACATCCGGCTCTGCCTCACCATTCGAAACTTCCGCTCTGAGATACTCAGGTGCTTGGGGTGGCATGATCTTTTTCAAAGTGTATCGATCCGGAGGAGCCGCCATCTTCTTCGTGGATCTCTTGAACTCCACAAATGTGCGGACGTTACGCCAATGAAATGGTTTTCCTGGAGACTTTGTAAGAAGTGTGAAGAGGATGTCTTGCCAACAAAGAATCTGCTGTTCCGGGAAATTGGCTTTACGGGCATCAGACTGGCATACGACAACGACGTCGGGCTTGCGTTCTGACAGCTGGTCTTGGTGGAATTGCTTCAGCGTTGATGAGTCGTGAACATGGAAACAGACTGAAGAGTTGTCGTCCTTGGCAGGTCGAAGGCCATCAATCTTGAGCTCTTGGAGGTACAGGAGCGCTACGTTTGCCACTGTCACGAAGGGAGGGTATAATTCATTTTCGGGCTTGCGATGTGTCCCTGAGCTATATGAACATCGGAATGGATCACAAAATAAGGTCATTGAAGCGTACAATATCACAAGATTTTCCTTGACCTTGGATGAATGTGGTTTGATGTCGTATCTGTTATTGGGCTGGGCCTCCCCGTTGCAGATAGGAAGGACCTTCTCCAGACATTCCTCGAACAAACGCGTTTTGCAGGCATCGGAGAGGTCTTGCAGTTCGTCACTGCAATTCACAAGGAATTCCTTGAGCATTGTGTCAAAGGAACACTCTTTAAAGTTCTCGACGTCTTTCGCAATCCATGGGCGAATGTCGGATACACTAAAAGCAGGACAGTGTGAGGAGGGAAACCAAAACAAAAGGTGGTGCTTACTGTACCCCGACGGTGCTAATGTGTTCACTGATTGTTGCTGAGCCTCTTGACTGTGGTGTGCACTTCAAAGCATGTTCCAGATGGTTTACTTGCGGTCTCTGGGGCGAAAGTGTCGGGTCCGTAGTTGTTTCGGGCATCGGGTTCTGGCTATAGCAATGCAAGAAACGGCTTATGTAACGAACGCTTTGGGACTGCTACGTACGCAGACGTCGCCACTACAGCCCTTTACGATGAAGACGCAAAGTATGTCCTCGGTTGCGAGCGATAGCCTTGCTCACATCCACTTTCTCGTTCAGCTGGGGTCGCATTCTCTCTTCGACGGGTTCTGTGCCACTCAGTACCCCCTTGATCCCAATCTCGCGAGCATCTTATTCGTCCCCCACGTACTGCTTCCAACACAAAGCCTCTTGTCGTGCTCAAAATCGGCGAACCCACCGGTGTCGACGCGGCGCGGATGAGCGAGATTCCGAAGAAGACTGAGGTCAGAGTCGACCTCCAGGCGTTGGCGGCAAGGACGAGTACTGGACATGTGATTTTAGCTACGTGGGTCTACTTTTTTTTCTTCTGATGTACCCCCATTATGCCATCAACCCGTGTTTGCTAGTGTGTTCAAAAGGTATTCCGAGATGACAACACGAGGACGAACGTGGGACTCCGACCTCAATGACATTCGGTCCATCCATATAGCAGCGGAGGCAGCACCATTTGTAGCAGATAAAACTTCCCAAGCTGCTGTCGACGTGGCCGAAACCGCCGTGGAGATAGCACGGAAGGGAGCCGAGTTCGTTGCTTTTCAAGGCGCTATCGAGGCTCTCGAGGTGTTCAAGAAGGCAATCATGGCCGCAAATGAGGCAGTCGTGGCGGCGATCGAAGGCTTGATGGACAGCATTGAATCCATTGCCTACAACGCGGCGAAAGTAGGGTCGGAAGTGGCGAAAGGGTCAACCAAGGTGCTTGACGCTGCAAGAGCTGCCTTGGCCCTGGCGGAGAATGCCTCTCAAGCTGCGTTGTCAATCCTCGGGAAAGTCGTCAGTTTCGATGCAAGAGGCCGTGGACATCAGGACGATCAAGCTTTCGGGAACCCTCCGCGGCGTTCTCGGCGTCGGCGGCAGAAATGCGCGCCCTCTTTTGGCCGTCGTTGAAGGATATGTCGTGGGCCAGTGGTTTCTTCTCCGGGCCGAGTTTGATCCAAGGAAGCCCGTGGAATTCATCACAGCGTCCTCAAACAGTAAGTCGAAAAATGCTTCCTTGGAAACGTGTGTTGAATGAAGGAGGAAATCATCGATGACGAACTGCTCTCGATCGCGCGATGCACGCTATGCCACACTCGGCACGATGGCGTTCATCGCCCCGTACGTCGTCCTCCCGCTGGTGAGGACGAGGGGCTATCAGTGGTACATACGAGTGCAATAACACCTCGGGGATATAGTAGGAGTCTCAACTTTCGGGAGTGACCAACTGGGTACCTATTTCGTCGACCTGCTTCGTGCCGAGCTCAAGAAATACCCGTCGTCGCTCATCAGCCACCACCAAGGCCCACCTCGCCTTGGGTGGTGGACCCCCGCCAAGAAGCATCATCATCACGGAATACACCCACCCCCTCTACGCCATCCGTGATGCTTCCGACGCCGATAATCCCGATACTCACACCAGAACCCCGCGCGCTCTCTTCCTTTCTCCTCGCTTACGCCTCATTGTCTTCCCCTGCCGTGACGCCAGACGCGTCGTCCACCGACCCGACGACGTCAACATCGATGCGCGCGGCGGAGGTGCTCCACACCAAACCTACCTACCCACCGTCCGTCCCCAAAGGCACCGCCCGTGTCCGAATCTGCCTCCATGCCGGCCACACGCGCGAAGACGTTGTACTTCTCGCCGAGGGCATCGTCGCGCGGGCCGAGCAGCGCGTGCAAGAGGAGCGGCGGGACAAGGCGCGGTGGCGAGGGTTTGCAAAAGAGGTGGGCGTCGAGGCGTGGATGGCGGCCAAACTGTAAACCCGGTGGCGTACTACGCTGCGATGCGCCTGCACCTGGTAGGTATGCACTTGTCCGATGTGCCCTCTTGTTAGATTCGTTCCTCTCCTGTTGGGAGATGATGCATCTATTTTTTCGCCGCCACTAGACCAAAGCAGGCTGACGGGATCATAGGACGCACCCGCGAGGGACGTCGGGTCCATTAAAAAAAACACCTGTATCGTAGAACAGATAAAACTAGTGCCCTTGATGGGAACACTCAATCACACGCGATTTTTGTCTATATCTTCGCCAATGACGTGAATCGACGAACGACATACATATACTCTAGAATACGACATCTATCAAGTCGACCATTAGCACACCTACATTCAACAACAACAACAAAAAGACACACACCCAAAGGTGACCCAACGCCAACGCCAACAACGCTCACGCAAACCCTCTCATCCTCGACTCCCCAATTGAATACCCCCTCGGCGCCCGTCTCGCCCACCGCTGCTCCGTCTGCGTGCGCACCGCACTCGCAGGGAGTTCTCGAACTCGACGAGCTCCTGGACTTTGAGGATCTTTCCCGCCGCCTCGGGTGTGTGCACGTGGTATACGGTTTGGTGGCGCCGGTGGAGGCCGAGAGCGGTGAGTGTTTCTTGTTTGCGTGCGCCGAGGGCGATGGCGGAGCGTCGGAGGGTAATTTTGAGGTGTGGGTTGGGTGGCGTGGGCGAGGGCGAGGGCATGGGCGTGGTGGTGGTCGTTGTAGTAGGGGAGGAACGAAGGTGGAGGAGGGCTCTGCGGACGAGCGTGGTCATGGTGGGTGGCGAGAAGACGGGTTGACAAGTAAATATGTAAATACAAAGCTCGTTCTCCACGCAACTTCTGTAAAATTACTGATTTGAAGGGATTTATCAGAAAATTTGGATTCGTGTGATGCACGTACTACTACCAACTGATGTCACATTGAACAAGTCAAAGTAAGTGATTGCGCCGTTGGCGCCACCATTGTCAACCGCGTTGAGGATCTTTGCGAGTCCGACGTAGGCACCGGTTGCGGTCTCTTCCACATCGAGGAGATCGGCGACGAGTACGTCCCCCTTTTTTTCACCTCCGATACAGATACATCTGATGTCTATCTAGGTACTTTACTTTTTTGACCGCCTGCACCAACCCGAAAGCGTGCACCATCCTTCTCCGCGGTCCCTCAAAAGGCATCCTCAACGAGATCGACCGGAACCTCGCCGACGCCCTCTCTGTCGCACCCAATGTGTACTTCAACCCCATCCTCGCGCCCGGTGGTGGTGCGACCGAGATGGCCATCAGCGTCGGGCTGCACGCCAAAGCGAGGAGCGTGACGGGCGTCGAAGGGTGGCCCTTTCGCGCCGTCGCCGACGCGATGGAGGTCATCCCCCGTACGCTCGTCCAGAACAGCGGTGGTAACGCGATCCGGGTGTCGACGGAGCTCAGGGCGAAGCATGCGAACGGAGAGTGCTCGTGGGGCGTGAACGGCGAGACGGGCAAGATCGTCGACATGAAGACGTACGGGCTGTATGAGAGCGCGAGCGTCAAGGTAAAACATCGCCCCTTGTTGCCGCCTTGCACGCTCTGACCACTGGATTTTAGATTCAGATACTCAAGACGGCGATCGAGGTTGGTCATCCCCCAGCCGTCCACTGTGTAAACTCATACCCTCGATTTCAGGCAGCACGCATGCTCCTCCGCGTCGACGACGTCGCGCAAGCCACGCGCAAAGAAAAAGACCAGTCAGCCCCACCGCCAGAGGAGATGGCCGAGTGATATAGAACGTTGCACACACGATTATGTACTTGTAGACGATCCAATCCATGACCATTCCGTTACGATAACGACCTATCCAACGTGATCACCGTCCAATAAATAAGCAGCACGTTCGACAGCCCACTTGGAGGGTGGCCGGCGACATCAACACCTGAACGATGATGCTCGGGCTCCTCCCCACTTGTCCCGTCGGATGATAAAACTTTCCTCGCTAGGCGCGTCGTCGCCTCCGAGCTGCTTGCAGATTTGCATTTTGCAAAACGTTCCAGAAAATTTCTCTTATTGGTGCGTTAGCGAACCAATCGGCAACCATATGGAACACAGATTCTAGGCATAACATCACATACCATCAGTGCGTGGGACATGCAAAAATAATCAGTATTTCTATCCTGACGCTTCAACAACAACCCACTTGCTTCTCGGCTTTCATACACAGGTAATGATATGCTGGACTGTTTACTACCCATTTTTTCTGATTTTTATCAATTTTTGTGCGGGAAGGAGCAAGCTTCCGGTTTCAGACCCCCGTTTGGATAACAAAGGGAAATGCCGCCTGCGGCGGCTTTTGTACCTTGCTTGACTGTGACGGGTGTTGAGGGTACGGGCGCGCGCGGCGACTTCACTCTGTTAACGAAATAGCTCGAAATTCGGGGCTAATTCTTCCTTTAGTCGAACTATCGTGAATGAGCAAGCTCAGGGTGGCGAACGAAAATACATTCACGAAGTTCATGCGAGATCTCGTGCAATGCCGCGTGCTGGACATCACCTAGAATTAAAGTGGAGCTGCGAAAAGCGAGAGGCGCCGAGCGCCGTTCCACTGACGGTAACATCAGTGTGACTCCATCAGTGTGACCCCAAAATGCAGGAAACAGACCAACATAATACCACGAACAGAGTCAGACACATAAAGGACTCGTTGGGGCGGGAGCATACTTGACGCGAATCACGTGTTGGTGCACGTGTCTGTGTTTCTCACGATTTTCATAACAAATTTTGTCACACCGCACCGGGTCACACTTCTGGGCACGTGCGGGGCTGTGTCTCCAAGCGGAAATATCGTGCCGTACTTGCGCCTCAGGCCTCAGGATTCGACTCTGCATCCTCATCCGTTGAGTCTTACACATCCACACTTCACTCCAGGAACCCTTACTTACTTGAAAATAACCTCCATGTTTCACCTTTCCAGTTCATAAGCCCGATCTCTCGGATCTGGGGATCTGAATCTCCGTGCTTGTGTCAATATGACACATATTATCGGACCATGATCGAGTGTTCTTATAAACTGCCGTCAAACTTTTGTACGCCACTCGTACACATGAATATCTATCTTGTATAATCTCTTCAGGTCTGTAGCAAGTCGAGAGTGTGGCGCTTTGGAACCTTTGCATTGCGTAGGCACTTTGCATTAGTCATCCAATGATAGTATGTTGTCTCCGAGTCATGCGGCTCTACTACTGATGGGCCTTTGGACAGCTCGCGGCGGTTCTAATTTGGAAATGCTATCACTGCTGTCAACGCGCTTCGGTTGTTTCCGACGTGATCTCGACTAGGGTGGACCCCACCATGTGCCACCGTCGGAACGGTCTCGACGTCGGTCGTGCGCGAGGCGTTCGAATGTGCTGTGCCGTTTCGATCGATTCGTCTGTCGAGCGTCGCGCCCGGGAGGGGAGGTCTGACGGGACGAGAATGCGTGGCCCTCGCGCCGCCGCGCACGTTTCCGCGAACGAAGCGCGCGCGCTCGCAACCACACGCTCGCATGGTCCGTCCGCCCGTGGGGGGACACGGCCACACACACACACACACACACACACACACACACACACACACACACCCTGGCCCCTCGAGCGGAGTTCCCCCCCCCCCCAACGACAGCATTCGAGGGACGGGGCTCGATTTCCAAAAACGGCGGACGGATCATGCCCGCGTCTGTCCGGCGGCGGCCCTCGGTTCGCCGTGCGGGGTCCGAATACCTTGAACGTCGAGCGCCCACCCAGGGGCGCGATTTGACGCCGTCGTGCACTGGTTCGTCGCCGTGGACAGCGACCGCCCTCTCCCCCTTCGTCTCTCGCCCCCGTCGAACATGGTCCTCCACACCAAGCGCCGTCGAACCGACGAGGAGGTCTTCGAGGAGCGACTGTCCGCTGCCGAGGAGCGGCGAGCGTGGTTTCGTGGCGCCGATGGAGAGGTCCAACGGAGGGCGTTGTCCGCGCCCACGCAGCAAGTCCACGGCCGCGTCCGCGGGCTCTGGACCAAGTTCGTGTCGACCTCGGAGGACTGGGAGGTCGGAGCTCTGGGGACCGACGTCGCGCTGGGGATGGCGACGCCTTCGGCGGGTACGTCGCCTTCTCGTTCGCGACCCCGCCCATCCGCCCTCTTTGCTGATTCCGAGCCGACCGTCAGCCGTTCTCAAGGGCTTCGTTCGCTTCCTCGCGCTCACGCTGCAGGGGCACCTGTCCGAGTTCCCCACCGTTGGTAGCGTCTCCAGCTACATGTGGACGCTCTACTCGGTGCTCCAGCGGGAAGGCGGCGTGACCGTCCCGAGAGAGACGCGGTCCCAGGTGGACGGCTACCTGGCCTCCCCCGACCTGCGGACGCACGCACGGCTCTCTGCCGAGCGCCGCGAAAAACATTTCGCGAGCCAGGCGGACGTCCGAAAGCTCGTGGACGCCTACCACACGGACGTCCAGCATTTCCGGAGCAATCGCATGCGCTTGCAGATGAGCGCGCTGACCCTGTTGCTGTCCATCTCGGCAGAGCGCGTCGGGGCTCTGGTCGAGTCCAACTGCTATCGCGGCTCGAACGAGTGTCTCAAGTGGAAGGACGTCGAGGTCATGGTGTTCTCGGACGGGGACACGCCATCAAAGCCGATCGTCGGAATGCGAGTCACCGCCCGTCTGCTCAAGGGTGGGCGCGGCGTCGAGTCGTTCTTCAAGACGGTCTTTCTCTTCCCCGAGCGCGGCGCGAACCGCCCCTACTGCCCCGTGGCGCCCCTGTTGGCCTTGGGCCTTCTGGATCGAGTCTGGGAGGGGATCGGAGGCCCCGAGGACATCGTCGCCCCGAGCGCGGACCTCGCCTCCGTCTACGCCCTTCGGGTGAACGAATCCAAGCGCGACCTCCCCGTGTTCAGGAGAGAGGAGAGGACGAGCTCGGGGTGGTCCGTGTCCGAGGACAGGGCCATGAACTACGGGGCCGCGTGTCATCACCTGAGGTACTTCAGTCGTCTCAGCGGCTTCCCGGGTGAGTGCGGCGCGTCGTCGACGCCAACGAGATTGATCGTCGCCTTCAGTGGACGTTCGGCCGTACGACATTCGCCGTGGGACATCCAACGTCGTCGCGAACGATACCTCCGTTAGCGCGGAGCAGCGCGAGAAGCTCATGGCGCATGCCGTCCAGTCGAGGACCTATCAGGTGAGATGACTTGCGACCCCCACCCTGGCTGTCCAGGATCGAAATGACCGCGCGAACCCGCAGCGTAGCTATGAAAGCATGGCGGTCCGGGTGGACATACAGGGTGTGCTGTCCGGCGCTCAGGACCAACGGCGTCTCGAACTCATCGCGGTAAGTCTGTCGGTGGCAATATGTCCCTCGGTCACTCAGGCGGCCTCTAGCTGGCGGAGAGCATGGCGAAGGGGGCAGACCCCGGCGCCCCCACGAAACTCGGGCTCGCAGAGGCGATGGAGATGTACGCGGACCCGAGCCTTGCTGCGATCCGTGACCGGAAGAGGACGGTGCGGGCGTGCAGATCTTTCGCCGCGAGCATGGCTGAAAGACACCGTAGCTTGTCGCAGAGCGCCAAGAGCTCGCCTCCTCGGAAGAAGCCAGCGACTCGGAGGTCGAGCGCGCGATCGACGACTTGCGCGCGCGCGCAAAGGCCCTGACGAGACAGCACGGCGTGGCCGTCACTCGGGAGCTTCGCTTCCTCCTCCAGCGGTCGAGAGCTCAATACTTTGCCGAGGCGTCGTCCCGCCAGCTCGGTGGTGAAGTGAGGACGATCGCATCTCAGACGACTGTGTGCTGACGACCGATGCCGCCTAGCCGTCACGTCCTGCCCCGGCACTGTCGTCAATGTCCGCAATTGGAAGCAGCCAGCTTTCAAGGTACCGGAAGCCGTCCGTCAGCGCCATCTTGGCCCAGACCGGGGCAGATTCGTCCATCTCTACGTCTTCCACCCACGTTGACGGGCTCGTCTCTTACTTGTATGGCGAGATCACGGAAGCCGATCACCACGAGACACTCCTCGAGACGGTCCGTCTACTATTGGACTTGCCAGGTTCCGAGCGGGTTCTGTGCTACCCCGGGGAGTCCCTCACCGACAAAGAATGCTGTCCCGTGTGCGGATCCCCGTACGTGTCGGGTGGCTCGGATCGAATCGAACCACTTCGCTTACCCTTCTTCACCCACCCAGTCGCAACGTCATGAAGAGGGGCGCAGCACACCACATCCACCGCTGTTTTGTCAACAAGAAGGAGGAGGAAGCGGACGCGGCGTTGGACAGAGGCTATGTCCCACTTCAGTGTCGCTGGGCCCGGTGCGCGGTACCTGATAAAGTGTGGACATCCAGGACGGAACTCGCCGGGCATATGGCTAAGCACGTTCGCAACGCGCGGTCCTGCCGCTGGGTCGACGGCGACGGCGGCCTGTGCGGAGAGAAGAGCGTGGCAGGATCAAGTTGGCCAATCCACTTCGCCCGTTGCCACGCACTCAACGTCCACAAGTGTGCAGCAGTGCATTACTGTTATGTTTGTTCGATATGGTATGCGCGCGCTGTCGGTCTGACCCACCTCCTCAACCACGTACTCCCCTAGGTTTCCAGATACCGCTGGTGATGGCCTGGACTGGGAAGTCCATTGCCACGAGCACCATGGCGACCTCTTCGCGCAGTTTTCACAGCGCAAGGACGAGGACGTCGATGTCGAACCGATGGGCATCCAGCCATACCCGGACACAGACAAGTGCATCAGTTACGAGGTTGGAAGTGGCTTCGGGGGGGGATTCCCTGAATATCACGGCCACATTCAGGACGGTGTCACGTTCGCCCCGATGTTCTGTGTGTGGTGCGTGCACGATGACCGACTCTCTATGGTCGAGAGGATGACACAGTGAGTGCGTTCGATCTCTGAGCGAGCAACCCCATGCCTTTATTGCTTCTAGGTACCACGACGAGACGGTCTTCTACGGGCACCTCAGTACGCACATCCATCTGATCGACGGTGTGACTCTTTGTCCCTCGCCCAGCTGTGGGTCCAAATCGTACTTCAAACACGATTTACTTCTTCACCTCGTTGCTGTGCACCGTCTGGGAGTCTGTGGACGTGAGAGGGGGGGGCCGGGGCGTCGTCTGAAATTGCCTGAGCCACCTACTGTCTCTGCTACCCCTTCACTCACAGGTTTGGCCCAGAAGTGCCCTTCGTCAGCGCAGACGGATGTGCCGCATAGTACTGTTCTGGGTCGAAAACAGTGTCGAAAGAGTGCCGACGTTGCAAGTATTCTCTGTTGGGAAGCCTCCCTATACACACACTGACGGCCGTCGTATAGCCGCGAATCAAGTGCAAAGGGTGTTACAAATCTTTTCGGCGCATAAGAGAGCATGCTGCGGGAAACGAGAAGTGTCGACGAGCCAATCAATGTGGCGACGGCATCGCTGAGGAAGCATCCGAAACCAGGTCGGTCCTTGCCGTCGCATGGGTTTCCAGCTGCGGTATGCTGACCTGGTCTGCTCTGAGGAGACCTGCAAAGAAGAGGGGGGGCACTCACCGTTGCGCTCTGTCCAGCTGTCGCAGAATCTTCGAGGACATTTGGGACCATCTACCCCATGAGTGTCCCTCGAAGGCGTTCAAGATCCGGCACCCTGATTTCACTCGTGATGAATGGGGTCCCAGGTTTTCCATTGAAACCTGGTCAAGGACTCCAGAGGAAGGCCCGGTGGCTGCATTGTGACCGCCATTTTTTTTTAGTGGGTGTTGCAGGTCGGGAGTGTGGCTGAGGGCACACAGTGGCGGGATGATGGGGTGGGCGGGTGCCAGTAAGCATAAGCCACAGGTGTCAAGACTGAGAGCTGCCACTCATGATCGATCGGTGCTTCTTTGTGGAGTGGTGTATCATATTGGTCGAGTCTGCACGTGATGTTTGGTGGGCCAACTCACCATCCATCAACGACGTGGAAACGGACATGAAACCAACAAACTATGTAAAATACTGTTGTACCTCCCAAAAATGAAATTCAGTGACACAAACGCTCTTGTCGTTTCCGGGCGCTGCATCTGTCGACTTGTGTCTCTCAGCGAAAGTCGCGAAGAAAGCACAGTCGTCGTCGCTCACAGACAAGCGCGTCCGGGCCGAGGACCTTGTCAGTGAAGCTGACCGTCGTGCATGTCTGGATGATCCAGAAGATGAATATGGTGAAGAGTAAGTCGCAGTATTCCCGGGCCATCTCTCAATTCTTGATTGATTTTCGCTGTATGAGATCGGATCGCCTATAGAACACGTACCAGCGGCTTCTCTACTACACGTCGACGACCACCACAATCATCACTGGCCTCGCATTACAAAGATGTCGGAGGACTTGCGAGCCTTCATCGAGCCACCTCAACCGGGGATATAGGATTTTGACAATGTCAGCAAGAGTAAAAAGTTGCTGCGGAACCATATCGTCTCGCTCCTGGGTGATATGACAATCGGAGGTAGGGGCTCATGTTCAAGGTATTTGCATCTTGGCTAACGACCCTTTCTAAGACGTTCTTGTGTTTCCTACGCCAGCTCATACAGCAACTTGTGGTGTCATATTTCGGAAGCAGGAGCATTTTACCGTCTACGAGGTGGTCGATCCAATCCGATCCTCTACAGAAACCGAGAGAGTGGTATCAGGGATGGCCATTGTGAATCAGGAGGGACGGACGTTCGTCTTTGGGATCCATTTCAAGTTTACGCGTGTACATATTACTATTACTACTAGTTTCAGTGAAACTTCGAGTCGTCATCTGTGGTACGAGCACGCCACCGCGACAAGCAAGGGTTCTTGGCGCACGGTGTGAGAGATGTGCGGCGGACGCTCCGAGGTGGAGGCCGGATTCATGGTGGAATGCACCATGCGCGAAACGGCCAATCATACATAGGCTTTTCCAATTGGGTGACCGCCAGTTCCTTACCCGACGATGAAGGGCGCCAAGGGGCAACTCGGAACGGCGGTATCGTCCTCGATCTCGCTTCGTGCAGCGCGGAGGCCATTAACATCCCGTCCTAGACATGCCAACCTGAAGCACATTTTATCATGTCCATCATGCTCCTCGGGAGCAGCACCGATCGCTGAACGCGCCAGAAGACGCTAGCTTCCTAGTCTGACAAACATAGAGCGTGTGCAACTTGCCATTCTGTTTGCATCACTTTCTCTCCCAACAGGTCGATGCGCATCGTGTTCTTGAGGACTGGCGAACAAAACGAATCATCTAGCCGTCCAGTTCGCGGGGCGGCGAGGGTATTGTAAGCACGCTCTTTGTGTCTCGTCTGCGGCCAACAGATGTCGATTATTGATGTAGTCCTCTTCATTTCTCTAATACGGCGTCTTAGAAGGGAATCTGATCTCGAAATATATCTCAAGAAGAAGGCACACAACAGACCTTGAGACGACAGACCGATTCATAGTAGCGAAGCCCCCACGCCCACCCCTCATTCCTCCGCTCCCTCATCCTCATCCTCATCCTCCGAGTCGTCCTCAGGCACCTCCAGCCCCGCCTCCCTCATCCCCACCCTGTTGT